>CM019123.1:10215154-10445154 GCA_009720345.1 Fragaria iinumae | reverse complement strand
CTTTCTCCTTGCTAATAATCAGTTATTTATCTCAATCATCCTTGAATGTCAACGGTAACAACAAGATCCTTGAGTGTCAGCGGAAACAACAAGGATTGAACTTCTGTATGTTTCCCCTCTTCAATCTTCTTCAAGTTTATAAAGGCCAACCCAATTCCAAAACCTCTTCTAATACGTCTTGGATATGAAAACAAATAAAAAAAAAACTAAGAAAAAAAGAGAACTTAAGGGTAAATTGATCATCTTAATGACTATACATACCAATCTTTGGTCGGGATGGAAACATGATATACCAAAGTTTATAGGGAGCAAAAGTTCGTATACCATTCGGACGAATTTCTCTTGTTGGTTTCTGATCTTTATCAATGTATTGTTATCCTTCATTGTTCATTTGTTTACTAAACATTATCTCACTCTCTCTCTCTCTCTCTCTCTCTCTCTCTATATATATATATATATATATATACAGGAACAGCAAGGTTTTGACCGTTATACTGACGCTCAACATATGGAGCCAACTGCAAAAGTGCAGCTCCACATGAATGATTTTACAGACACGAAAAATTTGATGCTAATTAATAAAGAAAATCCACAGCAGTTCACAGCCAATATAGATAGGTATGCAATGTCTGTCAGCTGTTGTTAGGAAAAATTTATTATATTTTTCCCACAATTATAAGCGTTTATGTTGAAAATAGCTATCTATGTCATGCTTATTACTCCAAATTTTTTTGCAGTGACGAATAATTTTTTATTATTAAAGACATGAATAAATAAGTGAGTCTTGTTTGATGATTGAATAAAATTTCTCAAGAGTAGTTCTTTTGTTAAAACTGATTTTGTGATTTGGGATATAATTTTGTTTGTGTTACAGTATGAGTTGCCTAGATGTGTGTCCTGTATAATTTTTAGTGTTCATTATATGATATTGTACAACGTTTTACGAAAATGAATGACACTTCCATGTGGAGTCACTCTGAATAAATTTTTGATGTGATTTTAATTGTTTCATGCCACTCTTGGTTTCTGTCACTTACAAGGAGTATATAGGAATAACTTGCTATATTTTTGTAATACAGAACATTATTGGTGTTTAAAAGCTTCATAGCGGCACGTAGTTGGTACTATTTTTCAATTTAAGAGAAAGTATTAAATCTTTTACCAATCAAATAGAAATATAGAAAAAATATGAGGACAAGAGCTCCAAAGCAATGAAAGGCAGCAGGAACAAAATAAAAATTACATTAACAACAGCTAGGATTCATGCATGCACCACCCTAATCGAGACAAAGACCTACTGCCTTCCAATCTTGGAGAATATAGAGATTGTAATCTGCTGAAAGCCATTGAAATGGATCCCCAAAAAGCTTACCAGAATCTTTTCCATAGTGTCTCCACCCCTGCACCTATGTACATTTCAAACATCTTAGTCACTGAAATAGATTTGCAATATACTTGGATAAGCAGATTCTTACAGAGGAAACTGGTGCATGTATCAAGGGGGCTACTCTAAAATATGACATTCTATCAATGACCTAACTGAATAATGTAGTATTTAGGAGCACTTTTATTCAACATCTTTTCCTCTTTATGGCAGTAATACAACTCACAGGAATATGGATGGCTTTATTCTCCATGATTCAGTTGATAAAGATGTTGCGTATGGGAGAGCTGAACAAACAACCAGTGGCACCTCATATCCTCAGACACCTGATAATACATCCTCTATTTCACAAGGTGATTAGTGTTTTATCTTAAATCAGGGTCTTACCCCGTGATTTACTATGGAACCTGATGCGGCTTATTCATTTTACAAGGGCCTGGTATAGAGAATTTTCAGATAATTGGTGATGCTGTACCTGGAGGCAAACTTCTTGGATGTGGATTTCCAGTACGCGGAACTTCACTTTGCATGTTTCAGGTATAATTCCTTAAATATTATGATCAACTTTCATCTAATTAGTGGTTTGCTTATTGTATGAGTTGCTATGTTCATCAATGTTTGCTACCAGTGGGTTCGTCATCTTCAAGATGGCACTAGGGAGGTTATTGAAGGTAGAGAACTAAACTTTATTGATATTTTTCTTCTGTAGATTAGATCCTTTTAGGGGTAGCTGAACTATTGATTTTGTACTGTTTATTTCATTCTGTTATTCTTCAATTAGGAGCTACAAATCCAGAATACATAGTCACAGCTGATGACGTTGATAAATTTATTGCTGTCGACTGCATACCAATGGATGATCAAGGCCGCCAGGTTCTCTATATTACCTTTGCACATGTTGATACTGCTTATTTTTCTGTATGTATGTATGTTTGCTTCCAAACGTGTGCATCACTCTTTATGTTTTTCACTATGTTTACTCTAGTCCAAAATGGTGATAATTATGATCCGTGTATGTTCAAGTTTGTGGGAAAGTAGAGGGAACAAATAAAACAAGTAGGAGTCTCTCTGTGAAGCTCAAACTGCTGCAATATATGCCGATATATACATGAATGTGTCCCAAACAATCTAAAAAGTGCAATTAACCAGCAGAGCATTTACCAAAAGTTTAAGATGATTTTCATAAGTTGGAAAAGTTGTTAAAGGTCATTTTAGTCAAAGGTGAGAAGGTGTCAGAATTATTCATAAGCTGGTGGACTTTTATATCCAAAGATGGACCAAAATATGATCCTATGAATTTGTCACACTCCAGTGTTTATTACTTTATTTTAACTGTTAACTTCTGAGTTGTGACAGCTACAACAGAGTTAGATGATAACATCAGGCCTTACCCACTCATACCCTTACCCTTTGATCTTTCAATGAAAATTGAATAGTAATATCTATTCAGACTTCTAGATTATGAGTGTTGGTGTAAATTTCTACTCCACTTAAAATCTGCACCACTTCGTGTACAATTGACCTTAACTTTGGAGTTTTAGTGTGTTTGGTGATACATTTTGAGGACTGTCACTATCAGCTTATGGTTTTGCAACTTATGCTTCTTGTTTTTGCAACTGAAATCTGTGGAAAAGAAAAAAAGAAAATAGGAGTTTTCGAGGATGGGAGGAGGAGCAGTTAATCAGTGATGAGAGTTTGTTTTCTGGCCTATTTGTGGGCTTCAGTTTGTTTGGAGTTACAAATAGTTCTTGTTTTTGTTATTTTACAAGGAAGAGCAGTTGTCTAGATTTAATTTTTTGAATTACTTGCTGTTTGTTTAGTGTTCTATTTGATCAGTTCTGTGGATGTCGCACTGTTTTGTTATGTAAATTTATCACTTCTGATGAATACTGTTTCCTATAGAACAAAAAAAAAAAAGGTGGAAATTACAAAGCCTTGTTTTGGTTCCTTCCAAAGCGTTATTCAGCGAAGTATATCCAAACTAGTCATTTTTGCTTCTTTTATTTTGGAATTGGCTATTTATATCATTATATCCATTTTCTTTTAGCCTATGAGCCTATTTATTTTTGATATCCATTGAATCCCTTTTTGCATGGTTTGTTATACTTTAACAATTGCTGAAAATATTTTTACAGCCTAGTCATGTCTTTGATATAACTTAGTGTCGTGAAGCACCCAGGTCACAAGTATGTTGGTTTCTGCGCTTGTCATGCAGTTTCGCCCAAAGAATATTATCTCTTGACAAATCATCTGTTTTTCATTATCAGGGGGAACTAGTGAGGCTTTTTGCTAATGATCAGAACAAAATTAAATGTGGTATGTGTATTATGCTGCTTGATGTGGTCTACATACATAAACATTTATTCTGTAATTGGATTATTATTATTATTATTATTATTATTATTATTATTATTATTATTATTATTTTGATGATATAATGCATTCTTATTAAGTTGGATTGATTAATAGTTATTGATACGTATAGTAATTTCCCTCTATAAACCATATTGAGGCGAGTTAATTATTTAAGGCTTTTCATTTTGTTTGGTTTTAGTTTTGGATATCAGTTTGACGCTCCTTTTTCTTCAAATTCAACTGAATACACTTGACTTTTAACAAAAGAAAGATGGTCAATTGTAGCTTGTACTTTTGTGTGTTGATATGAGTGGGATGTTTCATGAATGATACGTATAGTAATTTCCATCTATAATCAATATTGACGCGAGTTAATTATTAAGGCTTTTGATTTTGTAGGTTTTAGTTCAATTGTAGCTTGTACTTTTGTGTGCTGAGATGAGTGGGGATGTGTCACACATGGGAGTCAATTGGATCGATACATGCATGATGAAATTTCATCTCTTCTGTTTCCCTGATGTTTAATACGGTCCACCCCTCCGTCTCCTGAGTGCACTCAGTCGTTCTTGTTATGAATATACTATCAGATCCTTTGCTAGGATAGGTTTATTGACTTGTCTTTTCTTTGTTCTGTGTTTTGTTTTCTCTATACAGCATCAGACTAGTTCCATTTTATAAGTTGTAACCTTATGCTTGTATCTGTTTTTGAAATAATTAGATGAAAGAATAAAAGATTCCTGTTAAAAAGAGCTGTTACATTTTTTAGGACGATGTATTTGTCTGAATGAATAGACTTTAATTATCTGTAAGCGTCTTCTTTTCAATTTTTTTTTCGTCATTCTAATTTTCTATATTTGCATTGTATTCGAGGTACGTTATAGACCCGGAGATGCAGCTGGAGATTGACACACACATATCTAGAGGACAAGCCACTTTCAGTGTTCTACTGCTGGTAGGTTTAATTTTTGCATCAGTTTATGTCTCTATTTTGCTAAAGTATACCTTATTCACCAGTCTCCATCTTTAGTATATATTTATAAATCCCACCGCCAAACATAATTGGTGATTTTCAAATATATGATTGAGCATTAGGGAAATGAAATCCTTTAGGAGGAAACTCCATATTGGTACATAAGGACGATTTTTTTTTACTAGTTGTGCTCATTTCGGTTCAGATTCATTGTTGAGGTTTACTTGGTTTTTATTTCCTTCTTTTGCATTTGTTACTCATAGAAAATTGCATGACTATCAGTATTCTGTGCTCTTTCTTCCTGGATTTTTCTTTCTTGTAGAAAATAAGATTCTTGCATGCTTAAGGAAAGAATTTGGGTTAGATTCAGTTATCATTTGGATACTGTTGCAATGTTATAATTTAAGTATTTATTATACTGTTTTAAAAGAATAAGAGAAGATTATAACAGGGCCAACCAGCATTTGGCTGGTTGGTAAGGCATTTCTCTCCAACAAACCGCTGGTAGTGGTCCCAAGGTCAACTCTCTCCCAGAGTCCCAGTTTTATTACAAAACGGTAAAAGTCCATTATGTCAAGCGCAAACTTGCAATTCAGATATCCAATGCAATCTGTGGGCGTAATTTGGTGCCAAGATGAGGTCAACCAAGGTTCATAAACTTTTGGTTCAAAGTACAGCATAGATAAGTTTCAAATGAAATGATTGAGAACCTGGAAAGCCATTTCCTTAAAACCCACATACCTCCCTTCCTCCCCTGCGGTGCAATCTGATGTCATACTTTCCTATAAAAATCCACTGCCATGTATGCTTATGTTTATAGTGCCCGGCTCCCAGGTTTCCTTTGTTTCTTTGGAAGGTGAGGGAGGTTGACATATTTTTTTTCTTTTACTTTTAATTCTGTGGTCAATATGGATTTGTCTCTTGTTTTTTTATCTTTATTTATTTTTGTCTGGATAAGTTAGGGTTACTTTATAATACTGCGCGGTTTTTATTATTAAGCTAGTTTTCTTTACCTTGAGTTTTCTGTTTTCTTATTTTTATGCCTATCAAGTATCAATCAACCAATTGCTTTATATATCATATGACAAAATTTCTGCAATATTATCTTGTTGGAAAAACAGATGGATTCTGCTGAGAATTGGGAGCCAGCAACTCTATTTCTGAGAAGGTCAGGCTATCAGATCAAGATCAATAGCACAGAAGCTCTTGTCAATGCTGAGAAATTCTCAAATGATTTATCAGTATGTTCTTTACTTGGTGATGCCTAAATTTAGAATTTAGTTTGTGAGTGAAACACTCCCAAGTAACTCTTTTGCATAATGGCATATGCCGTAATGTGGATTAATCATTTGCAAACTGCAAACAAAATTTCTGAGGCAAACTGTCATCTATGGTGGATTTATTTAAAACAATATATGAACATTTAGTGTGAAGTTTCCATTTTGTATATAAGAGACAATGCATTTCAACTTCTATAATTGCTGGTTGCAGATTAAAGTTCCTTGTGGCTTCTCAACTCAATTTGTGCTGACATGTTCTGATGGATCTTCTCATCCTTTTAGCACATACAATGTTCGGTAATGCATAACCCTTACACAGCATATTCTTTAACAAATATAACATATCTTTTCTCTGATGATAATTCCCTTATCGGAGAAGATCAGGGACTGTAGTTCCCATTTTTTCCAGTTTCATTATGGCTTGTGGATTTAGATTTATATCTTAAAACCATGTGGTGTGGTTTCAGACTGGCCTAATTGGTCAATCACAATTTAATAATAAAATATGCTTATGTTTTGCTATTAAGAATGCAATTAAACATGTTTACGATTTCACTTATACGGGTTTGCTGAATTTACTTTGTAGGATGCGCGATACTCTTGTTTTGACGATGAGAATGCTACAAAGCAAGGTATATTTTTAGATTTATATGCTGAGCTTCTGCATATGAGTTCTTTTATTTATTTATATATTTTGGTGGAAAATTAGGACAGGACTACTACGTAGTTGATTCTCTCCTGTGTTTCTATAATGAACTATTTAACTTCAACATATCTAAATTTTAGTCTACCTTGTGATCTTGATGCACACCTTTTGGGGTTTATCACAAATTAAACTACTGGGGGCTTCTTTTTACTTCTTATTGATTAAAGATCGTGTTATGCTCGAGTGCTCAACAAAGCAAAACACGTAGCTAGTTGCAATTGACATCACAAGCTTGAAGTAAAAAGAGATCTCTGAAACATATATAGTATAACTTGTTTAAATAGACCATGATGAAACATATACTATAACTTCCCCCTAGTTTAACTTGTTTAAATAGACCACGATGAAACTTAGGAGCTGAAGTATATGGAAAATATCAGTAATCATTTTCTGATTTTAGTTTTCCTTCCATATAATTCAATTGAGCAAAGAGGGGGCAATATTCAATGTAGCTTTCAAAATCACTGTACTGACTTGTCTATGTATTAAAAACAATCTATAAACTCCACAAATCCATATAGTGATTCATGGTTGATGATTTGGTAGGTGAAGTCGCATCTAAATGTATTTTGTGATCCGAGTGGTTCCTAATTGTATGGAAAGAGTGAATCTGTAAGTCAATTTATACTCGTATATCCACGCATGTTATGACATGAGTATCACTTTTGATGGAGCAGGCACTGGATGACAGAAGAAAAGGAAGGGTGTAATGGGTTATTTGGAGCATAATGTTTATAGCCATTAGTCATTCATAGTAGTAATTAGAAGACACAATTTGATTAATTAGACAGTGTTCGGTATCTCAGGCTGTGGAACTGAACAGATTATAGCCCATTTATTATTGTTACTGTAGTTATCATCATATAGTAATCTCATAAGCATTCTGTAGTTATCATCATGTAAAGATTTTGCAATCGAGCTAATTATTACTTTACAGCCTTTTCTTTGATTCGATTGTTTTTTTTTTTTTTTTTTTTTTTTCCTTTTTTCTTTGAGAAAGGTGAATAAATTGAATAGGATCAATAGTACAACTACAAGAGGGTGACACGGGCACCCTCACAATAAACAGAGCTAGGCACTGAGGTCAGCTTGGGTACATTCAGACAGTCACGAAGGGAACTGCTCAGACCATGCAAAATTAGAAATGTCCCTTGGTGCATGTTTTGCTAGCTTATGTGCTTATTCAATTGGTTAGAGTTTGGGCACTAACTTGATCCCATCCATGGCGTGCCCATCGTTGAAGACGGTGTTAACCTTGCTCCAATCCACATTAGATCACCAAGATATCGGCATGTCTTGGAGTTGCCATACAAGGGAATGGTTCTTGCCGCTAGTATGTACTTGATAAACCAAGCATCCCTGGAGGAACTGACTTCATTCGTGCATTCCATTGTCCTAGTTACATGTGCATTTCACTGATTTCAGGTTCATTCGATCTTTAGCCTACTTATTTGGTACGCGCACACAAGTTTCAGAACTGACCGACAAAGGATCCATTCTCAAATGGCCTCCCATAGAAGTTGCATTCCCTATTAGCTCAGAAGTTACTAATGTTTACACTTTATACACCTTTTTGCTTATACTCAGCAACAACCTAACACACACTTACAATTGATAGTCTTGGCAAACAGGATAGGATAGCACAACACAGTGATTGAAAAAGTCACAACCTAATGAAGCGAAAAAAAAAAAAATCATGGAAGATTACATAATATTTAAATCTCGAACTCTAGGGACTTATCTAACTATTAACAAAACTACAAATGTAGCATGCTAAATCTAATCACTGTGACAGTCCCAAGTGCAGCTCTTATGCTAGGCACAACCCTTTCTAATTTCAAAGCCATGAAGTGAAATCAGGAAGTAATAATAACTATTTAACCTTCGCTAGAACTGGCGCAGATAAACCATCATGGCATTATCAAAGAGATCTTAAGAAAGCAAAACAAAAAACGTGTCTCAGAGTGGCATATGTAACTCTTAGCTGATAGAGCGATCAATGTGAAGTTATAGAACCTCAGTACTATCTAAAACAGATGTGTTTGTATCATAAACAAAAACATTTATGCTTGTGCACCAAGGTATACAAGCGAACCAATAGTTGTTATGCAACCTGAGTCGAGTCGTTCATTTGATAAATATAGTACTCGGGCTCGATCAAAGTAGAACCGTGTCTGGGAACAAACCTTCCCGAATTAAGACGTTTCCAAGTCCCTGTGGTTTCGCTAATAAAGGCCAGATGGTCACGGAAATTCTTTAGCTTCCCCATCGGCAGGAATAACAGTATCAGAGTGTGAATGCCTACACAAGATCATCAACCAATTTCCCAAGCTCTTAATTCGAGTCCATTCATTTTGCGGCCAATCAAACTCGTAAACTTGAAAAACAATATCTTCCTCTTGATAAATATAAGCTGCCAACAATAGATCTCCATCAAACTCAACAAGGTATGCATACTCATCATATTGTCGTAAGAAAAGGGGATACCCCATGATAGTCCAGTCTTTATGTGGCATGCTCAGGACCTAGGTTAAGCATTCCCACTTGGAGATTGAACAAACTACAGAAAATAATTCATATAGTCCATACTGATACTCTCCTGGTGAATTAGTAGTTGTAGCCACACTCCACCTTCTGTTTCTGCTGTTATATGTATAGACATCGCAAGTACCTTCTGTACGTTGGATCATGACCACACAGGAAGAACATACCGCAACTAGGAGGACCGCAGGTTGGAGTCGTCATAAACTTTGGCTTATAACATATGATACCTCTCCGGCTCTCCTCCAATTGTAATGGAGGTAATTTGATAATCTTGTTTTGGAAAGGATTGTAAAACACGAACCGGAGAGTATGGTCCGACAGGTCGTATCTTCCACCAAACATGAGCAACAACCAACCATTTTTGGAGTCGCAAATACTGCAGTCTCTCATATTGTAACTCGTTTCTACCAAACGAGTCACTCCTTATTTTTTTCAAAGCTATTGCTTACATGCATGTTGCACATTTATTGTGTCATGGATCTTGTAAGGATGATCTATATTATCCTCCGAATCTAATTTTCCTAGTGCACGGAGCCAGAAATTTAAAATAGTCAAGTTTCATTTGATAAAACTTATATATGATATAAATAAAATTATTGGACAATCCAAAATCAACTTAAAGCAAGTTAAGGGTTGATAGCAAGACAATCATCAATATAAGATTGGGGAATTAAATTTCAATGTTTAGTCGACCTTCAGTCCACTAAAAGAAGAAGTCTTACTCTTGTAGTCTTGATAAAGAGGCCAAATATATTTAGGATTTCTTAATAAGTTTTATTGAATTTTATTTATATTATATCTTTTTTGAACTATGATTCTGTAAGTTGATTTGGGTTTACGTGTAAAAGAAAACATCAGTGCGGTCGTCTACATTCACTCCACGTCTAGGTCAGCCCATTTCATTTGTTCTTGCTCGCTTAGGTCAAGTATATATTAGATACGATCTTTCTTTTACTTTATTTTGTAATAACTGTGCTCTTAAGAAAACCTCACTGATGACCTTTTAATAAGGAGAACAGTAAGATCGAGGCATTACTCTAGTCAACTTGTAATAAGACTCTTTAAACCTCTTTTCTTTTCAAATTGATTATACGAAAATTCTTGCATGCATCATAGTTCAAATGAACCGATAACAATTAATCAATCTCAACCGTTCATCAGATCTTCATGTATACACAACACTAACACTGTTAAGAGAATTAAAAAGGACAAAAAACTATTAAACATGGTGAAATCCATAAAGGTAAATATTAATCAATTTATTAAAAAGGATATATAAGGGTGAAATCTGGAAGGAGGATTATCATTCTCAAATCAGGACTACGAGGAGGCCGCATGAACTTCCAAACTTGCAAATCTTGGTGCCAGAAAAAGAAGGTCTGAGGGTCAATCGGATGGAAAATGAAAAAGTATCTCAGCGGCTCTAATCTCTGGCAATCTCACCACTTCCGCCGGCGCCGCCTAGCCCGGCACTAATACCAACACTAACACTGTTAAGAGAATTAAAAAGGACAAAAAACTATTAAACATGGTGAAATCCATAAAGGTAAATATTAATCAATTTATTAAAAAGGATATATAAGGGTGAAATCTGGAAGGAGGATTATCATTCTCAAATCAGGACTACGAGGAGGCCGCATGAACTTCCAAACTTGCAAATCTTGGTGCCAGAAAAAGAAGGTCTGAGGCTCAATCGGATGGAAAATGAAAAAGTATCTCAGCGGCTCTAATCTCTGGCAATCTCGCCACTTCCGCCGGCGCCGCCTAGCCCGGCATGATTGCTTCCACCGGCTTTTTTGGACCCGGTGGTTGTCGGGATGAGTGGCAGCGGCCATGGGTTCGATCTGAAATTCTGAATCTATTAGTGGGTTTAGAGAAGCAATGGAAGGAATGGAAAGAAATTGAAGCAATTGGAACCCCATATTGAAAATTGAGGTATTTGAACTTCTAAATGTCGAAGAGGAAGGGAGACAAGGTTTTGGGGGAGAGAGATGGAGAGAGGGTGGGTTCGATCTTCTCACTGTGGTTGCTGGGTTTTTACCACAGTTTGACTTCTAACCGACGTTTGTTTGACTGTTAACATATGTAACTGGTCCGTTGATTATAAAATAAAAAAGTTCTGATTATTTGTGCTGCTCATCTGTAAAAGTCCATTCAAAAAATCTTCCCAAAGCTGAGGATTATCTATCATATCAATCAAGTAGTATTGTTACTCACTGTATAAAAGACAATAATATAAAAGATATTAGGTCTACGTTAATTTGTAATGTTCCATTATAAACATATACTTGGTGTGTTATGCGCAGAACACATGCATGCCTTCTACCTATTTGAATCCTAAAAATGAAAGGGAGTTCATCTTATAGATAAGATAATCCCTAGTGTACGTATACAATCTTATATTAAGATTAGCTAATGGAATATCTAATGTCTCTCCATTCTTAATTTTAAAAGTAATTAACTACCACTTTAAAATATAATGTCCAACCGAAAGCCTAGTTCATTATCTTAGTTTTGTTACCAACAAAGAAAAGGTTTGCAATTACCAATCGTCTCATGTGAGTGGTTGATAGCTATATTTCTCACGTGTGAAAAACTCAACTGAACACGTCGTCGTTAGGCTAAGGCCAAACACGTAATACGACAAGTCAAAAATCAAATCAAAGTAGAAATAATTCAACAACGCGTAAAGAGATTGAATCATGCATACTCACAGACCTTATCATATAATCGCACATTATATATTAACTTAAATCAGCATGAATAATCATTCTAATTCATGTATAACATATATCTATTTCCTTTTATGCTCATCTCTAAACCGAAAGATTTGGTCTTCAAATCATATTTCTCAACTGAGAAATGTACATGATAGATTTAGTTAGTTGAGGACCTATTATTCTCTTTAGGTTCTTAAGAAAGAAGTTCCCAACGTTGGACTTGGCTTAAAACGCAACCAAAAGTTCAGGTGGAGCCATTTTGCCCTAAGATTAGGTTTTCCCTTTTTGCAGATTTTTATTATGTAAAATTATATACAAATCGTCCATAAGCACAACGTGGTGGGGTCCATCGGACTTGATGAGACATTAGGGGACTGTTAATTACTTTTCTGGAGTCCGTAGACGCGTTGTGATTGGTCGATGATATTGTCGTTGAGGGATTTATTAATCTTAATCACCCTTACAAGACGACAAAGTTGCATGTCATTAGGTTCCATAGGAGGCACTTGCTCTTTAAACAAGTATTAAAAGATGCCTAGCTAGTGCTTAATCTAGTATCAATAATAATCCTTAATTTTGAAGTAGTCAATGTTGTTGGACGATCTGTATTTTACACAAGAGTAAAATATCTAAAATATACTTGATATTTTTATTTTTTTACAATTACCGATATTAATTTTCATATTTTTCCGATATTTTATATTTATTCTGTTTTTGGTTGAATATACAACTTTTAGATAAAGTTTGATAAAATTTCCATCGATATTCGATATTATTTCGATATATCCATCGAGATTTTCTTTTTTCGAACCATCGAAATTTCCATGATCGTCCATATTTTACTCTTTGATTTTACAATGTGTAAAGCATCATTTTAAATTTCAATTTTGATCAAAACTAAATTTTAGTTTAGTGAGGCCAAAGTGTATAATGAATCGGGGTCAACACATATAAACATAGAAGTGGATTTACGTTTTACATGGATGTAAGGGATCCCTTGATGAAATTTTTCAAAGTGTTTCATTTGTAATTATTCAGACTTATTTTTCTAATACAATTTTTCTTACGTGTATGGTGACCGGTCCTTTTTTGTAAGTAATACTGTCAATTTGAAATAGGCTGCGATTTCTCTTCATGAAAATTTATAACTTTTTAAATTAAGTTTGCAATATATCTCTATTAATTAAGTCAGAAGGAGTTTATGAATGGTTAAATTTTTGAACTACCTGTAATATCTTTGATTGATTAAAAGTTCAAAATATGTCTTCTAATATATGAAGGACAAATTAGTAATTGTCAACACTAGAAACAAGAAAAAAAAAGAAGAAGCTTAAACGTGAGAGGTGGGAGAGAAAAGTGAGGAGACAAGTGAGACTTGAGCATTATTGTAATAGTAAAAAAATAAAAAATTCACACAATTGATTTAAGAAAGTAAATTGACACACACATAGTGCGGGTCAAGAGGCTAGTATATATAGTTCTTATCCAAAGTGAATCTTCGCTTTTAGGTATATATATATATATATATATATAGGCCCTATCAGAGGCGGACGTCCCTCCGTTCTCCACCCTCCGGCGTCGACGTCGGCGCGCCTCCACCCTAGAAGACTCCAGCAGTGTCCCCGATCACTTTCCCTCCCCGGCGAATCTGTTCTTTTCCAATTTTCCGGCGAGATCACCCAAAACTTCAAACAAGATCGATCTCGCTGGAAAACTGGAAAAGAACAGACTCGCCGGGGAGGGAAAGTGGTCGGGGACGCTGCTGGAGTCTTCTGGGGTGGAGGCGCGCTATCGTCGGCGCCGGAAGGTGGAGAACGGAGGGACGTTCGCACTTTAAGGATCTTGCGGATGTCCGTCTCTGAACGGCTCCGTGTATATATATATATATATATATATATATATATATATATATATATATAGGCCGGATGAGAGGCGGACGTCCGCACTCGGCTTAAAGTGCGAACGTCCCTCCGTTCTTCATCTTCCGGCGACGGCGCGCCTCCACCCCAGAAGACTCCAGCAGCGGTCCCGACCACTTTCCTTCCCCGACGAGTCCGTTCTTTTCCAGTTTTCCGGCGAGATCACCCAAAACTTCAAATAAAGTCGATCTCGCCGGAAAACTGGAAAAGAACGGACTCGCCGGTGAGGGAAAGTGGTCGAGGAGGCTGCTGGAGTCTTCTGGGGTGGAGGCGCGCCATCGCCGGCGCCGGACGGAGGAGAACGGAGGGACGTCCGCACTTTAAGCATAGTGCGGACATCCGCTTCATATCGTTTTCGCATATATATATATATACCCTTATGCCGATTTTGATTAATTCTAGTCAAGACCGTCTCAGTCATCTATTCCACCGAAATCATCAGTTATCCGCGTGACAGACAATCCACTATTCATCAACAGTAATTCACATGACCAACAGTTACTCAGTGGCAGACAAGTTACTATTCACCAACAGTCACTTTTTACTATTCATTACTTTTGTAATCTCTATTTATAGAGGCCTCCGGCTTCATTTGAAGGGGCTCCCATTTTTCCTCTTCTTCTCCTCTCCTCTCTTCCCATTCTCTCTCCAGTAAAATACTTGTGTAAACAGAGCCCTTGCTCTTACATATGCATTAAACATTTATTTGTAAGTTTGTAACTCTTTAATCAAGTTAAATATATTATGCTTCCGTTTCCTTTTGGTATCAGAGCCGAAAGGCCTGATATAGTTACTCTTTAAAGGATCTCCAACCCCAGGTGGCGGACTACCGCCTAGGAGTGGTTCTGGAGTTCATCTTTACTTATTCTGTTTAAAACACCTCAATCCCCAGGTGGCGGACTACCGCCTAGGAGTGGATCTTGAGTTGATCTATCTGCTTTACTTATTTTATGAAATGTCTTGTTAATTGTTCCTTAATTTTAAGATTTTGGGTTCTATTTTCCTTTCCTTATCTTCTTTTAAGCCTATTATTCTCTCCAAACCAAACATTAAGTCCAGGTCCAAACACTAAGTCCCAGATGAGGCATGAGCGGATGCGGCATGAGCGGTGTAGAGTGAGTCTTAGCCTTTAGGATTTTAAGCCTAGGTTCTTAAAACCTCCTATCTTTTTCTTACGGTCCAGTTTTCTTTTCATTTCCCAAAATGAGTCGACTTTTTAGATCCAACTCAGTCACTTCTAGTTCGTCTAGGTCCTCCCTCAATAGGATTCCAGATATAGTTAACGAGGAACAAATAGAGTATCAGTCAAACGATAACATAGATATAAATGACTGGAATATTCCCAGAGTTCCTAGTCATGAAATTTATAAGAAAAAATGGAGCCTAGCTTCATTCAAAAGTGAACATCATATTAAATCAGTAGAACAAGTTTATGCCCTTAGTAAACAACATGAAACTTGCCAACTTTTTAGTCCAGAATCAATTAAAAAACATAAAAAAGATGGTCATAATTTCCTACATATTGGGTTAGTTCAAATTGGTGTCAAGCCTTTAACTAGAAAAGGTCTAAATGCCTCCATTCTTTTATGTTTAAGAGATGCAAGATTTACTGATTTTAATGATAGTACCCTTGGATTAATTGAGTCAAGTCTGTTTAATGGTCCAGTTCATTTTAATTGCTACCCAGATTTTACTATTAGCCTCAGTGATCCTCATATCTTAAAAGCTTTAACTCTCAACATTAAAACTTCAGGATACCATGTCCTTGAAGGAACCCAACCTTTAGCCTTAATTTATAGGATCCATTATAAAGTCACCGGCACAAACATGAATTTCCAAGCCATTAGTAAAAGTCCCAAAAACCATACTCTCTTGATTCAAAGTAGTCAAGAAAACGCCAATATTACTGTCCCTCACACTATCAGATGGTCAGATGTCCATCTTCCCTTTGAATGGTCTCTCACTAGTGAGAATCAACCATCTAATGCACAACATAGTCTTTCTGATTTAGACTGTATTCAACAGTTTAATGATGGCACAGTAAGAATTAATTTTCAAAACTCTCGAATAAAACAAAACCCAAGAATTCAAGAGGTAGGAAACTCCTCGCGACATTCTTTTGCTACTGCTAGACATTAATTTGCTGGTTCCACTACAGCTGAAACAATGTCTAGACGAGATTCTGATCTCGATAAAGAAATTAAAAATATCAGGATCAGAGAACTAGAAGAAGAATTGCAAAAGTTTAAAATTAAAAACATCAAAACTACTTCTCAAGTTAGTTACCCAAATTATACAGAAAATGAACATCAAAACAATTCAGTAACAGATGAAGATCAAACTTCTCCTACTGCTTCTGATTTTTTAGTTACTCCCCCACTAAATCCGCAATTAAGCACACTTAACCAACCTTTCGTAATCAACTATTCTAAATTAGATAAACATCTTGAATCAAACGAAAATCTCCTTAGGAGAAACCTTTACAGGATGAAATTTCCTTTCATAGATCAACGAAAGCAATTATTTCGTGATTGGCAAGCATTTATGCTTGAAACTAGATCTGAAATATTCTTTCTTGATTTTATCGATCAACTAAACAACCAAAAAATTCAAACATTAACAAAAACACGTTGGAAAACTTCCACTAGCTCAGTCCTTTCCAGTCATCCCCCTGTTGAAACAATAATAATTGATCATCTAAACAGTCCAATCACAGCTTCACCTTTTAAAATTGCCATCGAAGATTCAGAAACTAAGAAAATTAACCCAGATACTAAAAAAATTATTGAACAAAATAATTATACAAACCAAAGCCTAGTAACCATAGGAGCCCGGTTAGATTAAATAGAAATAAAGGTTGACAACATATCCTCTAAAACTAATATCCTACCACAACCGAAACCAGAAACTCCTTTAGTTCATTTTAGTGAATTAAATAAACCTACCCTAAATCCTACTTCTTCTATTCAAAAGATTGAACGAATGTTAGAAAAATTAAAAACTGAAACACCTGAACCCAGTAGAATTGCTGTAATTCATACCCAAGAAAACTCTTTTTCCGATAGCGATTCTAGTAACACTAGCCAAATTAAAGAGTTACATAACCAAATTAAAAAGTTAAACCAAATGTTTCAAACTTTCAATCTAGATAGGATAATCCATCCAAAGAAGCATCCTTTTAAAACTTGGACAGAACGTCCTCTCCCTGTAGATATACAACCCACTAATCATCTTAATAATCAATTCTTAGTTTCTTCTGATAAAACTTATGAATGGAACATTGATAATTTATCAGAACAAGAAATCCTAAATAAATTACACCATATGTCTATGGCAGCTAATAGCTATGTCACAAATCATAATTTCACCCAGCCTGAAATCATTGACATACTTTCCACAAGATTTACAGGAATGCTTCATTCCTGGTGGGAAAAACATCTCACTCCTGATTCTAGATCATCCATTAAACATGCCATTAAACGAGATGAAGATGGGACTACCATCTTCGATGAACGCACAGGAATGGGAATTTCTGATGCTGTTAATACCTTATTTTACACAATTATTCAACATTTCATAGGAACCCCTAGCCACATCACATCCAGAATTCATGATCAACTCAGTAACCTTAGGTGTCCTACCCTAAGTGATTTCAAATGGTATAAAGATGTTTTCATTTCTCGAGTTATGCTTAGAGACGATAGTAACCAACCATTTTGGAAAGAGAAATTCATAAATGGTCTTCCAAAATTATTTGCTCATAAAATCAGACAAGTTCTTAGTAATGAAACAGGTCACATAAACTATGATTCTTTAACTTATGGAAACATAATTACAGTTATCCAAAAAGAAGGATTAAGAATGTGTATAGATATGAAATTGAATGCTCAGATGAAATCAGATAAGAAAACAGCTAAATACGAATTAGGAAATTTTTCTGAACAATATGGCCTACCTCCCTTACCTCATTCAAGAAGAAAAAAGGCAAGCAATAAATTTATTCCTTACCATTCAAAATGAAAATTCACACCCTACAAAAATAACTTTGAGCCAAACAAATTTTATTCCAAAAACAGATTTCGCAAAAATTGGTCTAAAAAACCAAATCCCCAACTAAAAAGTAAACATTTCGATAAAATTAAAACTAAATGTTTTAAATGTAATAAGACTGGTCACTTTGCAAACAATTGTCCAGTTAAAAGTACTATTAATCAACTCAAAATTAGTCAAGAAGAAAAAGAAAAACTTATACAAACTTTAGAATTACGAAACACTGATTCAGAAAATGAATTGAGTGAAGATGACATCACAATGATGGAATCTTCTTCCTCTGAATCCAATGAACATTCTTCCCCAGATATTACTTTTGGGTGTAAGGATGCTTGTAATTGTAAAACAATAAATGTTCTTTCCAAACAGGAAGAACAAAAAGAACTCTTGATTGATTTAATAGGTAAAATAGACAACCCTGAACTTAAAGCAGAATACCTCAAAAAATTAAAAAAATTAATTACCCAAGAAAATATAGTTAATCCTCCCTCACAAAAAATTAGCCTTACTACAACTTTCGATAAATTCTCCACTAGTAAAAAAGAAATAACAATCCAAGATCTCCAACATGAAGTAAAAACAATCAAGAGTCAAATACATGCTTTACAACAAACACACATAGAACTTACGAATGACAATAAAGAGATTAAACAGGAATTAAACTTACTAAAAATAAATAACCAATTTCTTAAATTACAGGATCCACTTGAAAATCCTTTCCCAGAAAATAATGAAGCTGAAAACTCTGAAAATAATACTATTAGTACCATACGCCAGATCCAACTTAAAAAATGGTACACTACTGTCCAACTCAAAATAAAAGATTTCCAAATAACAATAACTGCCCTTATTGACTCTGGTGCGGATCTTAATTGCATCCAAGAAGGCTTAATACCCTCCAAATATTTTGAAAAAACGAAAGAATCTTTACGATCAGCTAATGGAACAAAAATGGATATTAAATACGAAATCTCTAAGGCCCATATCTGCCAAAACAATGTTTGTTTCAAAACTTCGTTTGTCTTAGTAAAAAATCTAAATGATAAAGTAATTTTAGGATTACCTTTCATAACTTTAATTTACCCTTTCAAAACTGAATATGATGGTATTATTACCTACCCTTTTGATGAGCCAGTTAAATTTACTTTTCTTTCAAACCCCGAAATCCATACTTTAAAAGCATTTCAAGAAAATAATATTTCAAAAACTCTCGGTTGCATTCAAGCAAAAATCAAACAAATAACCTTTCTCCAAGAAGAAATTAATTTCAAAAGAATTGAAAATCAACTCCAAAACTCTTTTCTTCAGCAGAAGATCAAAACTTTTGAAGAAAAGATAATCAAAGAAATATGTTCTGATATCCCTACTGCCTTTTGGCACAGGAAAAAACATATTGTCTCACTACCCTACATTAAAGAATTCAATGAGAAAAACATCCCCACTAAAGCTCGTCCAATTCAAATGAGTCACGAGATCATGGATTTTTGTAAAAACGAAATTAATGATTTACTCAACAAAAATATTATTCGCCCTAGTAAATCCCCTTGGTCTTGCCCAGCGTTCTATGTTCAGAAAAATGCTGAACTTGAACGAGGGACCCCACGTCTGGTTATAAATTACAAACCTCTTAACACAGTTTTAGAATGGATCAGGTATCCCATTCCCAATAAACGAGATCTCATTAACAGATTAAACAAATATGTTATCTTTAGTAAATTTGATATGAAATCAGGATTTTGGTAAATTCAAATTAGTGAAGCCGACAAATACAAAACTGCATTTGTCACGCCTTTTGGACATTATGAATGGAATGTTATGCCCTTCGGATTAAAAAATGCACCTAGCGAATTCCAAAACATAATGAACGATATATTCAATCCTTATAGTCACTTCTCCATTGTCTACATTGATGATGTTCTAATCTTTTCTCAATCAATTGACCAACATTGGAAACATCTTCACCAATTCTTTTCCATAATAAAGAATAATGGTCTAGTTATTTCTGCCTCAAAAATCAAATTATTCCAAACCAACATTCGTTTTCTTGGATTTAACATTCACCAACTCCAAATTAAACCTATTGATAGAGCAATACAATTCGCTGACAAATTTCCATACGTCATTTTAGATAAAAATCAATTACAAAGATTCCTAGGATCTTTAAATTATGTGGCAGATTTTTACAAAAACCTTAGGAAACATTGTAAACCTCTGTTCGATAGATTACAAAAAAATCCTTCCCCTTGGACTTCCGTACATACATCCTTAGTCAAAGAAATTAAGAGTCACGTCAAAACCTTACCATGCTTAGGAATCCCTCTTCCCGATTCCTATAAAATAGTAGAAACTGATGCCTCTGAAATAGGTTATGGAGGTATTCTCAAACAACAACTTTCTCCTAATCATCCTGAGCAAATTGTTCGTTTTCATTCTGGAATTTGGAATCCAGCCCAAGCAAATTATAGTACTATTAAAAAAGAAATTTTATCAATTGTTTTATGTATCAGTAAATTTCAAGATGATTTATTAAATTAAAAAATTTTTAGTCCGCGTCGATTGTAAAAGTGCTAAAGATGTTTTAGAAAAAGATGTTCAAAACATTGCTAGTAAACAGATCTTTGCCCGTTGGCAAGCAATTTTAAGTATCTTTGATTTTGAAATTGCATTCATTAAAGGCAGTGACAATCATATCCCAGACTTCCTAACTCGTGAATTCCTACAGGGCGCCACAGCATAATGTCTAGCTCATCCAAAGGGAGAAATCCCGAAAAAATAAAAGTTACAGCATCCTCTCCAGTCAAGCCAGAATCACCTGAGTCAAAATCAAACATAGTTCCTTTTACAGGTTATTTTCCTGTTTCATTAGTCAACCATTATAGTGCGCTTGGTAGTACTCTCAGTCCAAATATGCCCAGTTACCAATCAGCTTTAGTCAACCAGTTCGACCCTTACAAATCAAGCTCCTCATCTAACCGTCCAATTACTTATAAAAAATCCTCCCCTTACATCATCCGGGTCGCCCATGGCCTATTTTACATTGAACCTAACTTGAGTCATCTAAAAAACCCTGTTTCTTTAGTAAAAAGTCATTTTGGTCCAACCTCTCATTATCCTCCAGGAAAACCCCCATTATCATTTTATAAAGACATCCTGTATAAAACCGAGTCAATTTTCATTAAACCAATCCTTGATCCTAAAGACCAATCCAAGATATTATATCATTCCCTTTATATAATCCGAATCATGTCGCTAGCTCAATGGGGTGATCCCCCCTTTACTCCCCACACATTAGACACAATCACATTCACGTATCATGACTACATGGAAGCATGGGATAAAATATTCCTCCATCAAACCGAGGATTTTAGTCATTCATGGTTCCTCAATTTCGACAGAAGATTCAATCGCCAGTTCCCTATGTGGTTTTGCAATTGGTGGGATGACCATGGTTGCTCTTATGATCTTCTCCCTCCACAACTCCAGAACGCAGTCACAAAATTTACTACAGTCATGACCTTTTCAGATTATGAGAAAAGATTTTCTCCCACTCTTCAATTTATGGCAAAGTATAAAATTCCTTGGATTCTGAAATGGCAATACAAAATCGAACCTGAAGAACACATGGTTACAAGACAATTCCTAGTAAAATGGTGGGATAAATTCGACCCTGAGAGAGTTTTAACTCAATTCAATGAAGAATTCACAGTTATTCCCTCGAGTTCAATAGCTCCGGTTTCCATTCAGCCGGCCCCTCCAATCTCGCAGTTAACATCTCCAACTCCTCAGTCACCATCTTCTTCCAAGAAGACAAAGCAGTCACCATCCTCTTCCCAGAAGAAAAAGGCTTCCAGTTCATCTTCATCTTCTAAAGCAGAAGAGTTAAAAGCATTAGCAAAGCAGTTACTACAAGAAGCAGCAATTTTATCTACAGATGATGACGAAGAACATTCTCCATCAGATTCATCATCTCACAGTCATCAAAGTCCCCCCAATCAACCAAAAAGATGGGCAGATTATGAAGATAGTCAAGACCCTTATGCCGATTTTGATTAATTCCAGTCAAGACCGTCTCAGTCATCTATTCCACCGAAATCATCAGTTATCCGCGTGACAGACAATCCACTATTCATCAACAGTAATTCACATGACCAACAGTTACACAGTGGCAGACAAGTTACTATTCACCAACAGTCACTTTTTACTATTCATTACTTTTGTAATCTCTATTTATAGAGGCCTCCGGCTTCATTTGAAGAGGCTCCAATTTTTCCTCTTCTTCTCCTCTCCTCTCTTCCCATTCTCTCTCCAGTAAAATACTTGTGTAAACAGAGCCCTTGCTCTTACATATGCATTAAACATTTATTTGTAAGTTTGTAACTCTTTAATCAAGTTAAATATATATATATATATATATATATATGTATGTATGTATGTATGGCGTTTACCCCCTTTTACTCTCTATTCTCCTAGAAATCACTAAGTTAAAAACTAGAACGCAGAAAGATAGGGCAATATGCTTAATCAATCTTTCAGAAATTTCAATTGATTATTATTCTTGTGGGTCAATATTAATTCAAATAGAACTAGTAGGGTAAACATGGATTTGCTCTTTCAGAGTATTCTATTTTGAAAATCATGGTTTTTTTCGATGAGTTTGAAAACCCAGGTAGTTCGTTGCCATAGAAAAGGATTGGTGGAGTTCTAAATTGCATATGATAATCATATGTTCATACATATGCCAAAGCTTTTAATTAATTTACTGTAATCCTCTTCTTTTTAGTTTGGTTCTCTCTCTTTTCCTTAACCTCTCTTCTCCCTAAACCCATCTCCTGTAAGTTATGACTGAACAAGCAAGATTCCTTCAGCGAGCAACCCTCTCTCCACCCAAATCAATCACCGGCCTCCCAACAGTTGCAACCCAGCTGACTATGGTGCTCCCTGCCATCGAGCAGAGTGTTTTTTGTTTTGTTCTTTTTTTTTTTATGACAAGGCCTTTGAGCAGATGTTGAAATGAAGTTCTTTTTTATATTGAAATTGAAATTATGATTTGTATTTTGTTTGGAGAGGGGTAAAATAGACATATAATTTAACTAAAATTTGGGATGTGTATCTAGAAAATAATCATGTATTTCTCTATAGAAAATAAGATCTTTTTTTTTGAAATCGAAAATAAAATTTTATTACATTGAAATCCCACAAAGAATTTGTGCATGCATTTTACCTATCTGCTAGTAGAAAGCAATTTCTAAGCGACGAAAACAAATATCGTCACTGAAAATACATTTTTCGTCGCTACAATTTTCTAGGGCGACGAAATATTTTTGTTGCCTAAACTTCATCGCCATAGGTCCTACTAAGGCGCCAACAAGGATTTTGTCGCAAACTATTTATTTAGTGACGAAAACGTTAACACCTAACCGACAAATTTTCATTTCGTCGCTTTAGTTTTAGACTAAAGTGACGGAACTTTTGACTCTTGAGCGACGAATAAGTTTGTCGCATGATAACCTTAACCTAACCGACAAATTTGAATTTCGTCGCTTTAGTTTTCAACTTAAACGACGAAACTTTTGACTCTTGAGCGACGAACATTTTTGTTGCATGATATCCTTCACCTAACCGATAAATTTAATTTTCGTCGTCTTAGGTTAACACTAAAGCGACGAAACTTTTGACCTTAGAGCAACGAAATTGTTTGTCGCATTATATCCTTCCCCTAACCGACGAAATTATTTTCGTCGTGTTAGGTTAAGACTAAAGCGACGGAACTTTGAGTTTAGAGCGACGAAAGTGTTTGTCGCATGATATCCTTCGCCTAAGCGACAGAACTTTTGACTTTAGCGACGAAATATTTCGTCGCTTAAGTGAAATCTTCTTTATATCCTCTGCCTCACTTCCAAATCGAAAAACTAGAGGAAAACAGATCGAGCTACAGTGGAAAAAAATCTGCACAGATCAATCTCGCAAATCTCTGGCTTATTTTATGCATGATCATCATCTGTGTTCTTCTAATGCATTGTTCATCTTCATTCACTAGTTTGTAGTTTGGTACATGCTCTTTCTCCCTCTTTTCTACCATTTTTTCCGAGAAGTTTTCCGGTGAAGTATTCTGGTCAATTATTGTTATTCTTTGTTACTAATTTTTTTAGATGTGTTGGTTTTATGATGAATTTTGGTTACCTATTGGTTTTCTTGTTTATATATTACATTTTTTCATATTGCTAAATGTTGAATTTTGGTAATATATATTGATGAGAATATTTAGGTTGATTGCACACCTTTGTGAGAATATTTGTAACAGCCCGGCCCAGTCCATTGAGATATTGTCCGCTTTGGGCCCAACGACCCTCACGGTTTTGCTCTTGAGGTTTCACCCCAAAACGCGTCTCAATGTAAGGTGCTAGCTCTGCACATATAAGCATAGCAACTTGTCTCCCCCGGGCGATGTAGGACGGATGCACCTACTAGCTTGCCTGCCTAGTCAGGTCATCACAATCCACCCTCCTTAGGGCCCGACGTCCGCGTCGGCACACTTCCGACCGGGGACAGGCTCTGATACCAAATGTAACAGCCCGGCCCAGTCCATTGAGATATTGTCCGCTTTGGGCCCAAAGGAGGGTGGATTGTGATGACCTGACTAGGTAGACAAGCTAGTAGGTGCATCCGTTCCACATCGCCCGGGGGAGACAAGTTGCTATGCTTATATGTGCAGAGCTAGCACTTTACATTGAGACGCGTTTTGGGGTGAAACCTCAAGAGCAAAACCGTGAGGGTTGTTGGGCCCAAAGCAGACAATATCTCAATGGACTGGGCCGGGCTGTTACAATATTGGTAATATATATATGAGAATTTTGAGAATATTTATGAGAATTTTGGTAATATATATTTATGAGAATATTTAGGTTTATGTTGAATATTTATGAGAATATTTGGTAATATATATTTATGAGAATATTTTGGTAATATATTTTTTCATAGATATTTCATTTTTTCTGTATGCAAATGATTATATGTGTGTTTATTTGCGCGATGAATGTAAGAATGATTATATTCTTACATTCTAGCTACTTACATGTTTAGCCTTAGAAATCTCGTTCAAGAATTATTTTGTTACAACTTTGTTTGACAAAATGATTCTTGAATTGTCCCATTTTTGGACAGTTTGGGAGAACATGACTTTGATTCACATTGATTTTTGACGTGGTGGTTCAGTTTTCGATAGTGGGTAATTTCGACATGGTCTCCCGCTACTGTTCCTCGAGTGCAGATTAGGTATAGAAATTGATGCACTTGGGGAACTGTAGGGAGATGCTACCGAAATTTTCCCATGTCGGATTTGAAACCACCATAACATAAATCAGTGCGAAACAAAGCCATGTTCTCCTGAATGGGATTAGGACCCTAACCGGAGACATAAGGTGATGAAGAAGAAGAATGGAATGGATATATGTGCTTATTTGTTGCTAACAATGTGCATTTTTTTTTCTATTATGACAGGCATGAGGAAAAAATGGGCAAGAGCTGGATGCAGTACAATAGGGGACACCTTTTATATATACACGGAATCATAGATTTTCTGAAATTTGTACAACAATACGGTGGTGGAAAGGAATGGCACAAGTGTCCGTGTAAAAGATGTTGTTGCGGTAGTTGGGAGACAATTCAGGGTATAGAAAAGCATTTGTCACATTACGGCATGGATCCGTATTATACTACATGGACTGAACATGGTGAAGTGCTAGTTAATGATCCTATAATGCCCAATTTCCTACCAAATAACTTGCATGAGGCTGGCTCATCTAGTGCTTCCGCCAGCCCTTATATGGATCCAACGTTGAACATGTTACATGATGCTTTTCCATACGCTTAAAATATCATCAGGAAGAGAATTTTGATGTACCCCAGGAAACATATTCTACTTTCTTGAACCTAAACACTGGTGATTACGATAAGTATAACAAGATGCTCGAAGAAGCGCGGACCCTAGTGTACGAGGGATGTTCAGAAACTGTTTTAAGTTCTCTCATGGAACATATGAGTCTGAAAAAGAAGCACAAGACTTCGAATGAACATTTTGATGACGTATCATCGTTTATCAGACGTTTGCTTCCTCTTGCAAACAAACTACCATCGAGTCATTACAAGGCAAAAAAGATCCTGAACGACCTCCGTCTTGGTTATATGAAAATTGAAGCTTGTAAGAATAATTGTGTTATGTTTTACGGAGATTATAAAGACACATTTAAATGTCCTAAGTGTAATGTGTCGAGGTGGGAAGATACTCTTTCCCCTAAAGGGAAAAGGATTCCTATGAAGGTGCTTCGTTATTTCCCGTTGACTCCTAGGCTGCAGCGTCTCTACATGTGTGGAAAAACTGCTGAGGATATGAGATGGCACGGTATTCCGAGGGAAGATGATGATGCGCTGATACACTCCGCAGATGAGGAAGCATGGAAATCCTTTGACTTATCATTTCTTGATTTCGCTACAAACGTTCGAAATGTAAGGCTCGAACTCTCAACAGACGGGTTTAATCCTTTCAGAAACATGAACTTATCTTACAGTATCTGGCATGTTATTGTTGTTTGTTGCAACCTGCCTCACTGGATGTTAATGAAGAAGAAATATAACATGTTGGCTCTATTAATTCCAAGACCAAAGTCTCCAGGTAAGTGTCTCGATGTGTATTTGAGACCACTTATTGATGAGTTGAATGAGTTATGGGAAAATGGAGCATTGACTTTTGACAAGCTTACCGGTACTTCATTCATGATGAGAGCATCACTGATGTGGACTATTAGCGATTTTCCTGGTTACGGGATGTTGTCCTCTCATACCACTAAAGGGTACAAAGCTTGTCCACTTTGCTTAACCAACATCAATTCTAGTTGGCACGCTGATAGGGTGTGTTATATGGGAGCTCGTAGATGGCTTCCAGATGATCATGAATGAAGACTTGATGCAGTAAACTTCGATGGGAAACAAGAGTTTGGTCTGAAACCCCGAGAATGGAATGGCGATGAAATTTTAGATTTGTTGAACTCCTTTGACTTCGGAACTCTGAGCAGTAATCGTGAAGTATTGGCTCGGAATCCTAAACGTCCTTCGTATCTTGACAATTGGACACACAATAGTATATTCTTTAAGCTGCCTTACTGGTCAACGTTAAGAATAAGGCACAACCTAGATGTCATGCACATAGAGAAGAATGTTTGTGACAACATCGTTGGAACAATTCTGGATATAAAAGAAAAGACTAAGGACACTATCAAAGCGCGGTGCGATTTGCAAAATATGGGTTTACGCCCACACTTGTGGGTAAAACGGACCAGCTCTAAAGTTGTTATGCCTGTTGCATCTTACCAGGTGAAGCCGGCTTTGAGGCCTAAAGTTTGTAGCTGGATTCAAGATGTTAAGTATCCTTAAGGGTATGAAGCAAATATATCTCGATGTGTTAAAGTGGGAGAAGAGAAGATAATTGGAATGAAGACGCATGACTGTCATGTTTTGCTGCAGCGGCTACTTCCAGTCATAATTAGACCATATATGCATCGTGATGTTATGGAGCCATTAGTAGCCTTGTCCCGGTTCTGGCAGAAGTTATGTGCTCGGGAGTTGAAGAAGTCAGATATCCTTACATTAAAAGAGACATCGTCTACATCCTTTGCAAACTAGAGAGGATCCCCACGCCCCCCCCCCCCCCCCGCTTTTTTTTTCTATTATGGTTCACCTCATGATCAACTTGCCTGAACAAGTGTTGCTTACCAGTCCAGTACACAATACCTGGATGTTTCCTATGAAAAGGTAAAAATTTATTATTTTCTAGGACTTTATTATGTCTTTGATTTATATATTATTGACGAGCTCAATAAACTAACTCCCACTTTTTATTTTCTTTAAGACGGATATAAGGGGTACGTTAAAAATAAATATCGTCCAGAAAGGTCAATAGCATAGGCATACAAGGCACATGAGTGTGTAACCTATAGTGAAACTTATCTCCATCAAGAAATAGAGCATGTCGGCAATGAGAATACACCTAGGTTCAACATTTCAGTTGTTTCTGATGATATCCGTTTGTTTGGGAAATTACCAATTTCTGAAAGATTAACCGATGATGAGATTGTTAAGGCTTATTGGTGGGTACTGCGACACTGTGACCAAGTCGACATGTTTAGACATCCACATGAACAACTTTGCAAAATTAAATATGGTGACAAATGGGAAGAGATGAAAAAGAAGACATTTCCTAAATACTTCACAAAATGGGTGTGTTTAAGTTTCATGTTTTTACACGAGAATTTCATGTGTTTGTGATTCCAAAAATTAACATGTTTTGATGTTTTTTCAGGTTGCAAAGTTGCAAGAAGAAAATAGTGTACACTACAAACCCGAGTTGTCGTATTTGGCTAGTAAGCCGCAACATGTGAATATATATGCTACTTGTGTAGTCAACGACATTAAGTTTTTGACATTACATCGAGATAATGGTCGAAAGACACAAAAAAGTGGCGTGATGTGTGTCGGTACAGAAGACGGATTTGAATATTACGGGGTCGTTATATCTGTTGTCGAGCTAGTCTACGCAACTGGTATGCCAGTTGTGTTATTGAAATGTAGATGGTTCAACGACCCAAATATACTGAGGACTACCAAGATAGATCATGGTCTGTTATCAGTGAATACATGCACAAGCTGGTATGAGAATTGTTTTGGCAACGATCCTCAGCGCGCGGAGCAGAGGTTTCTAGCGAACAAAGAGAAGGGGGTGTTGCGGGCGTGCCACCTCGCGGACGAGGAAAAGGTTGATGGTGTGCGAGATCTTGACTTCTGATCAGGCAACGGGGGTTTCAGGTGCCACCTCAGACTAGGTTTACGAGCACAAGCGATCGATACTCACGGCGGCGCGAGCAGAGCAACTATAGGGATACAGGAAGGTCGGGGACGAGTCCAGGAGGGCTCTGAACTAAGGCGGCGGCGCACTTAGGGTTAGGGTTTCGAGGTAGCTCGAGGGGTAACTGGTTTGCAGTTTGTATTGTGTTTTTGTATTTGTTTTGAGAGAGTGCTTGTTGCTTCAGCGGGGAAGCGAAGGCAGGGCTCCGGGGAGCGTTGGAGGTTTGACTAGGTCGAGGGTTTGTATACTTATGTTGAGTAGTTGTTTGTTTTGTTTGTATTGAGAGCCCTTTCTATTAGAGTTCAAGCCCCCTTATATAGTAGTTCGACTTGCGGCAGAAGAAAAGTAATTAGAATCCAAGTCGGACTCTGAAACCCTAATAGCACAAGGGCACTGCTCCGTCCATGCGAACCAACCATCTTGTGACACATGTCCAGTTGGCACACTTCATTCCGCATAGGGCATTGCTTCCACGCTGCCAACTGTAGACTCCTATGCGAACTAGAATTAGGAACATCCTCATCCCGCGGGCTGTCATAGGACGCTATCTAGCGTGCTCTTGAAGCTCACTTCCATTTCGCGGGCTATTGCATCTCGCGAGCCTTAAAAGGGCTTTTTTATATTAAATGGGCCACAGGGATTGGCCCGAAGCATGTCAAAGACTTGTAAAAGTCTTCAACGTTTGTCGTGGTGCGCGCGGACTCCGCATGTGTCTTCCTCGCGAAGTCTCCTACGCGAGCCAGTTCGCCAGCTCGCCTCTTCTCGCCTACGCGGAGAGTCAATCTCGCCTTGCCTACGCGAAGTGTTAAATAGTAATTCCGCACGAAGTCATTCCGCGCGCGAGCTAAGTGTTCCACGCGAACTGCGTAGTCCGCCTATGTCCATTCCGCGCGCGAGCTAAGTGAAGTCCAGTTCGCATGCAGTTCGTTCCGCGCGAAGTCTAACTCAGCTCGCGTGGTCTCACTGGCGGGCTATCACTTGTAAATTTAGAGAAACTTGGGCTCGCCGGTATAACATGGACCAAGAAATAATTAATATTTACATAGACATTTACTGTCCAGTAAAATATTAATTTAGGCGTAAACAAGAATCAACCGTTTATTGTTGCCACAATGGCAAGACTAGTTTTTTATCTTGATGATCCAAAGGAGGGTGGGGGTTGGAAACTTGTTAACGGGATGTCACATAAAGGTATTTACACTGCAACTACACTGGAAATGGGTATTGCAAATAGAGATATTGAGAATGTGACTCTTGGACCATATCAAGAAGCCTCAACGTCTAATATCCCCGACACAGAGACTATTCGCATCAACAACGACATCCACTTCTAACCCAGCGAGTATGTTCCCATTTCCAATTTAGAGTTTGACTTCGGTTCACTTCCATTCATCCCACCAACTGAGGACTTCATTGACGACGAAGAGGAAGACTCAGACGATCATTCATATGAAGTGAGTGAGGATGATTTAGAAGACAGAGACTACGTTGATAGCGATCGAAAACTCATGATGTGTTAAAACATCAAATTTTCGATTTAATTATGTCATGAATTTATTATATATGTAATGAATTTATTCTATTAGTTGTGATATGTATTAATAATTTCTGATTGATTTAGTTTTACACTTTACTAACATTTTATGAGTATTAATTAGCAGAAAGTGAAATATAAATGATTATCCAACTTAAGCGACGAAATTTGTCATTTTGGTCACTTTAAAACGTATATTCTTTGGCGGAAAGTCAAAAATTTAAGTCACTTAGGCGACGAAAAAGAAACATATCGTCGCCTATGTCCCAAAATATTTGGCGGGCTGCTTTTCATTCCCAAATTTTGGCCCAAATTTGATCGAACTTAAGTGACAGAAGCTTTAAATTTTTTCGTCGCTTAAGCCTCACTATGTATATTGTTTCAGCGCGCATCATTACACATTGATCTCAATCCTTAACATTGAAAAAAAATCCCAAACTCCCCTCTTCCTCCTTACCGGTCCAAGTCCCCGCCAAACTCCCTCTTCCTCCTCAGTAGTGCAACAGCGTCTCTACTAAGCTCAATCCCTAAATCCGACTTCGCATTTGACTTCAGCCCGATTCCTCCAATCTCTAAGCCCAATTCCTTCCACACTCCAGTCAAAATCCCTAGCTCTTGATCGGAATCCCTATCACCTATACCTCCTCCATCACTCACAAAACCCAGCCACATCCTCCTCTCACTACCTAGAAGCCACCGGCGCTCGGGAAAAGGAAAGCTCGGGAGGAGGCGGAGGAGCGTTTGCATATGGAGTGTGCGCAGCAATACGGTTCCTCTTCTGACCACGGCGCCTCCAGGATCGCTTGCTGAATCGGCTCCCCCTCTAACCGACGATGACGAGTCAACAAACCAAGGAGTAGAAACACCGTCTGAGGGTGCACCCAGGGTTGTCAACGCTCGCCGGAAACTGAAGAAAAGTGGAAGACCTCCCCAGAAAGGCAACCGGGGTGTGGTGAACAACGCAAAGGTGTCTGATATTGTGAAAAGCACAGGGAAAAAGATCAACTTGGACTTTGATTGAGACATTGTTGATGGACCTCGTAATTCTCATGTATGCAGCCTGTTTGTCAATAGTATTGGAAGCATTATACAGAAAAAAGTGGCAATGAAGAAGGAATCGTGGTATGATTTAGACAAGGAGGAGAGGAAGAAGCTTTTTGACGGTCTCACTGTAAGTTAACTCATAACTTTCAGTTCTTTTTGTTGGTATTTTCATTCCCTGCATCATTGCAACTTAATTATAACTTGTTTTCTATGTCTTGCAGTGTTTTGTTATCATTGATTTTTTAATAATATAAAAGCCATTAAATGGATTAACAAAAGGGCGGCAAGTGTATTCCGTGAATGGAAGCACGACTTGTCAGAGATTAACAAGCTTGGGGGGAGAGACGTTATTCCGGAATAGCTTCTGCACAGACAAGATGAGTGGGAGTGGCTTTGCACGCATTTTGATTCGGACTAGTACAAGGTATAAAATCAGTTTTGGTTATGAGATAGAAGGACAAGTACATATAATAAATTGAGTTTTGGTATGATTATGTGGTATATATGTATGATTATGTGGTATATAGGTATCTTAGTGGTATATGTGGTATTTGAGTATGTGGTATGATTATGTGGTATATAGGTATCTTAGAGGTATATGTGGTATGATTATGTGGTATGTGGTAACTGCAAAGTGCATTGCATCTCATTATCTTGTAACTACTATTCTTTGCTCAGTATATTAGTAAAGGGAATATGGTAGAAGCCACTTGTTAAAAGATAATTGTTATTGCTCTAACATTGCATTATTGAAAACTGTTGTTGTATGCCTTGTATCTTACCTTGATTTGGTATACATTGTTTATTTGTTTGCAGCATAACATATATGCTATCGAGATTATAGTGTTCATTTTGGTCTAGATTGAATAACTCTTAGCACTTGGCCGAAACATTGGAGTTGCTTATTAGTTATCACATGCTTCCTTGGGCTGCACTTGCCATTTTTTCTGTATATCATTACTTCTCAACTTCATTTTTAAAAAATTGGATATGATTGTTCAGTTTTGGCCTTGTGTTTGTGGCAGTGAAGGTGGTATTTGTACACCATGTTTTGACTACCTACTTGGTCTTGTGCAGAGACAATCGGTTGCTAACTCCAGCAACCGTGGTCAGAAGGAGTTGGAGCACCACTCAGGGAGGAAACCTATCATTTACCGGGTGGCCGAGCTTAGAGATAAGGGTGCTTCATTACCGGTGGTTGAGGTGTACCCGATGACATACGACACCAACCAGTCTAAAGTTGCTGAGCATTATGTAAGTATCAGTACCTAATGCCTTAAGGATATGGTTTAGTGTTTAATTATAAATGGTTTGGAATCAATGACAAATAATAATGGTTTGGGTTTTGGTGTATTGCTATTTGTTGTTCAAATTTATAAGCCTTGCATTTTCTTCTAAACCATATTCTAGTTGGGTGATCAATAACAATCCTCTCAATGTGAATAGCTAAACAGATTTTACTGAATTAAGAATGCTTATGCTACTTTGTTGAGGCTCTCTGTCTTCTCCAAATACTGTTTTATCCACGGTAATTGTGAAAGTTTGCACTTTAATAGCTTTCTTGAAATATAGTACAAATAGAAATCTGCATTTATTGGTTTCAATTGTACACTTTTTACTGCTTACGTATTTTTTCTTTGTCCGATCAGTGCATCTTAATGCATATTAAGGTATAAGGGTACTTCTTGCAGTAACGCTCTTGTTTTAGTTTTTCTGGGTTGTTTACATTTATGGGGATTATTGAATTTGAAATTGCTCTCATCTTATGTAATGATATTTGGTTTGGAAATCTGGATCATGGATGACTTTGTTAATGTTAGTTTACTTTAGGATTGATGTATTCAATATATGCGAGACACAACAGTAGCCACCAAACCAATGTGCATTTCTGAAATTCTTGTACTTGTACTGTAGAGTGAAGACAAATCCGAAACATTTTCTTTTCTTCTTAAATTGTTTGAGGATGTTGGTTCATAATTTGTTGGCACTAGTGTTACGTAGTGTCAATTTGATCTTTAGTCCACGTCTTGACAGTAAGCATTTAGATAGTTGATGTATTCTATGCCCATTATTTGAAGAAAAACAAGGCAGAAAATCAGAATAGTGTTTTTTCTTCTACTTGCAGTAGTTTTGTGTATTTGTGGATTCAATGAAAAATAACAATGGTTTGGGTTTATTTCTTTCTAGTTGGCTGTTTATGCACAAGTTACTGATTAGTGTACCTGTTATATTTGCTTCTCCTGAGGGTTGGTCATTTGCTATTTGCTATTCAAATTTATATGACATATGCTACTGTGTGTGTTGTGAAAATTGAATTGATAGTTTTGGCTGCCTAAGGAAACCAGTGAGTTGAAGTAAATTAGTTGTAGCTTAGGAATATTAGATGCTCCCAAGGCATTGATTCATACTTACTCTTCCATAAGCAGTTAAGGACTGCCATATTTTGATTCAGTGCTTGTCTTCTCTTTTAGTGGCTTCATCACTCTGCTGCTATCATCCCTCTTATCATCTCTTCCCTCTTAAAGTTGCATTGTCCCTTAATTGGAATTTAGGCTTATTCTGAACAGACTTGCTTTCATTTTCTGGTTGCCTTTAGCTTCTGTTGAGCCTGCTTTGCTTTCAAACAGACTATCTTCTTCCTAGCTAGTCTTACTGCTTTTCTAAGTATGGATTATCTTCACTTGTTCTGCTAAAGTTTCTTAGTGAGATTTGAATAATACTGGACTCTATTTTGCTATGTTCTTTCTACTATTATATTGTCTATACATGTGTATAATATTGAAAATAACAAGGTTGTGAGCATGCATTTGGTATATCAGCATTATAATTTGAGTTTTGTATATTATTTTATAATTCTAGGAAAAGTTGAAGGAACAAGCTACTATTGCCAAGACTTTGCAGAGCACTCCATACCCGGATATCCCACCGAATCAGTTACCTCCTTTAAACTAGCTAACTCAACTTAGTGTTGTTCAAAACGCTATGGAAGAAACAAAAGGGTCTTACCTTTGTGGTATTGGACGAGCAGGCGTCCTAGAGAAGAGCAGAAGATCAACATCTTCCCCTTCACGCTCTCGACCGAATAATGAGGCGATGGCAGAGATAGTGGCTACTAGAAAGGAGGCGGCTGATCGAGGCACAAGAGAGGGTCGAAAAAGCCCAGAAGATCACTGAGCAGTCTGCTGTAGATTATCAAGTGTTGAAGTTGCAAATGGATCAAATCATGGCTCGAATAGGGCTACAACCTATGTGTTCACCCTCGGTCCCAAGCCAACAACCTCGAGACGACGATGATGATAGGGGCCTTGACACTTCTGCGATTAGTTTAGAAAATTAGTAGATTTTTCTAGTTTAAATAATTGTACAAACAATACTACCTAATATTTCTTTTGGTCGGTACGATAACTTTATTATTATTAGTAATATAAATATTTCGGTTAATTTATTTTGGTTTTATAGTAATTAATTATTTACTTACAGTCGTAATATATTTTTGAGTTATTATATCTCTTAATAATAAAAAATAAAATTTTTTTTTTCAAAAAAACTAAAACCTAAGCGACGAAAATTTTGTCTCTTGAGATGCTTATTTTTGTCGTTTAAGGGTAAAAATTACGCGCCAAAATTTGATAGGCCAAAAAAGTGTTATGTCGCATAAGGCTATAGCGACGGAAACTTTCGTCGCATTAAATCTAGCGACGAAAACAAGCTCGTTGCTAAACTGAAAAGTTTCGTCGCTTAACTGTAAAACGACAGGAGAACATAAGTTGCTGAACAACTAAAGCGACTAACATTTTTCGTCGCATAATATCTAGCGACGAAAATGGGCTCGTCGCTTAACAGCAAAACGACAGAAAAACATACGTCGCTTAACAACTTAAGCAACGAAAACAGTTCGTCGTTGAAAAACTTAAGCGACGAAAACAGTTCGTCGCTTAAGTTAATTATTTGTCGCCTAGGTCTGTGGCGACATAAACAATTCCCGTCACTTGTTCTGTTTTCTTAAGCGACGGATAATATGTTTTTGTTCCTTAAGTACCTATGAGACGTGTCATATTCGACGAATCTTAAGTGACGCCGGTTTCGTCGCTTAAGTCGGGAGGCGACAAAAATGGGCATTTAGCCGACGATTTTTTCCCATCGCTTAAGCCTTTATTTCTATAGTTCTTGCTAATAGAGTAGATATATCATTGAATTCGTATATAGACTCTTCCGAACTAATTTGACCATCTCCACCAAGTGTTGATAAGTCACTTTTGTGTTTGATCAAGATGCGATGTCGTTAGCTAGGGTTAGGGTTTATGCCTGTCTAAAGGAAGCTCAACGACTAGCTACAATGTTTCACTTTCTCTTTAAAATACCTAGGTGACCAATCCTAGACAACAGAGAATAGTTCATCGGCTAAGTTATTCTTAGGCGACGGAAGTTAGCTTCCATCTCTTAAGTAAACCTTAAGCGACGAACGTCTTATCCTAGCAGCAGACGGAATAGCTTTCGCACTAAGAGTATCTCAGCCGACGGAAGAGTATTTTTCCGTCGGTTAAGAAGCATTTTCCATTAGTGCCTCCTCTCCTTTCCATATATAAAACCTTGCATAAACAAAAACGTCAATATTGAAACCAAAGTTGTACCTATACCTTGTTACATTTACGTATGTATGTATGTATATGCATTTGTGTTGATCTTCTGGTGATTTGATAAATGGAATTTGGGGAGTGAAAAGAGGAATATGATTGTGAAATGTGATTTGGAGTTTTGGACAGGAATGACATAGGCAAGGGATTGGTCAATTCTCGTATCCAAGAATAGATGGGGGCTAGATTTCCAAAATCCAAGGAAGGTTTTTCGTCGTTTAATGCCAAACCCTAACTGTTCATCACCTATATTTATTCATCTAATGATATTCTATGTTCTTCATCACTTTGTTTAAGGTATGCTTAATGTAAATGCATAACTTTATTAGTGTTTACTTTTATGACAGCTTTTGGAACATGTAGGGCTTGGTGATGGCGCCCGGAATTCATGGGGAGCACTCACAGAAAAATCTTAGGATTCAAATAATAAAATAATTTTTTTCCACATTATTCTAATCAAATAACATATCTAGATTAAATGACCAGAATTAACATATTATATAGCTCACCATGAACAAAAACGAAAAAAAATAAAAAATGCATAATTACCGATTTGCTACTCTAACTTTTATCTTGGTGTCAATTTGCTAATTTATCTTTCATTTTAGCCAATTTGCTACCCTAACTTTTCTAAATTAGCCAATTTGTTACCCTAGGTTTTATTTCAGCCAATTTGTTACCCATCTATCAAATTTACTACTTTAGAGTTTCAAGATTAACCAATCTATTTATGGAAATTTCAATATCGATCAACTTTAAGCTTCGATTTTTAAAATTAATTAATGTTTAGATGAAGAAATGAATAAATTAAAATGACAAAAATGTAGCAAAATGACTAATAAAAAAAGAAATGAATAAATTAAAAAAGAATTACCGCTCAAACAGTTTAATATTTTTTGTTCGTTTGAAGTAAGTGGAGAAAGTTCTATTAATCAGAGATCATGACGACTGAAACGGTTAAACAATACAGTTTGAAGACCAAACAAAACAGTTTCCTATTCTTTTTATTAGTCATATAGCACATAAATGAACATTCTCAAAACAAGAATTACAGCCAATTGAAAAACAAGTGTTACATTGCTCCTGTATTGAATTTAGGTATTACATCTCCCAAGTGTCACTTCGAAGAAATTTCTTCTTAATTACCGACATTTTCCGCAAGCTAGATTCACAGCCAGTTGTCCTTGAGGAATTAACCCTCCTCTATATTCGGCTTGAGTTTCTACTCACACATATTTACTTTATTGGAATTTTGCCTTATCCAAGTCCACCAATTCAGATGTTTTACTTCCTCTAGACTCGCGTTGAGGAGATTGTTTTCACATCACCCACATTTGCGTTGAGTCGATTTTAGTGGTGACTATTTGGGTAATAACTTCCATCCGATGGCGTCTCCATCAATAACCCGATTTGTCAATGATATTAACAATTGCTAAATGTTACTCATTTCAACTCCCGAATCTATCAATGTTGTATTTTTTTAGGGTTAATTTAGGTCATTTGTATAAAAATAATTTTTACGTCACAATGACTTACAAAATTTTCCATCAACAAGAAAATACAACGAACTATGTGAATAGATACGCAAACACAAAATGATGAATAATATAAGTCGCGGCGGCGTAGTTCATTTTTGGAAAAAATGATACTTGTCCACGTCTAGAAAATTAAAGTTGGTCAGTGTAAAATTAACTGACAACTCATACAACTTGTTGTTTAATTTGTTTTTAGCGAGGAAGTTCTTTTTGTCAAACAAACATTAAGGAACAACATCTATATATAAGTCTTCACTTAATTATTCATTAGCAAGAAAATTAAGTTGTCACAATATAAACATTTTTAGACCATTAATAAAAGCCATATAGTTTAACTGGTTTAAATTTGGTGATGAATTTTAAGTCGTCACATAAATATTAAGCGATAAACATTGAACTCATCACCTAATTGTACATATTGAAGAGTTTTGGGTTGTCACATATTGAATAAGCAACAACTTTTAAAATTCGTGCCTAATTGGTTTTCTACATGATATATATTAAAGTCGTCATCACAACATTACCCAACAACTTGTAGACGTTGTTCGTTGTCTAACTAGTTTTAAATAAGAAAATTCAAATTGTAAGAGACAACTCGATAAAGTTGTAGTCAAATTGATTTGCACCGAGGAAGGTAAGGTTGTCACAAATATTAACTGACAACTCAACATATCTGACAAAGATTGCATCCCCAACAATAAAATTGCAGAAATAAAAAATTTACTACATGTCATGTATAGTAAAAGAAAATATGTTTTGGTTAGAGTCAAAATCTCTTGGTGGCTACAATATGTACTTGAAGACGAAAAAAATTATAAAAATACTTCAAGTTACTATTTTATTCTTCTATATGTTTCCTTATAACTAGCTAGTGCGGCACTAGGATGAATGGGATATTAAACAGGTTATGATGTGATAGAGGTTATATATATGTTTCATAAGCAGCAGTGCATAGATATTTGGTTCATTGAAACTTAGTTTATCCAACACGAGATAACATTCTGCTTTAACCAACTAAGTACACGAGTACTGCCGTTGAGAATTAATTATCAAATTTTCTAACTAGAAACACATACTATAATCTGATTGAGAATCTAGCAAAAGATATGAATTTTTATGAATTTAAATCCGACTAAGGGACACATTTATCTTTAATAGTTTAGAGTTTAACACAAGTGAGTGTGCATCTTTTCTATATATCAACACTCATATAAACTTTAATTCGATCTTATATGATGCCACAAAATTCTTAAGTTCATGTATGTAATTATGGCAGAACGTTGGGTTGCTAGCTTCACATAAAAGACTAAACGACTAGAAAGATAATGTCAAAAAATAGATCATATTTTCATTTTAAATGTACTTTTATTTTATTTTTTGAATAACCATGGGTGTCATTCCATTGACTAGCCTCTTACACGCTCACGCGTGTTTTAATTTGTTTTTTTATGAATAAAAAAAGTTAGTTATGTTTTTCTTTTTCTTAGATTGTTAGCCGTTTTCTTTCGATGAAGTGATCATAAGTAAGCAGTTACTATTGCTGGAAGCTAATAACCGCTCCACATTTGTTGGCTCGAAATGTGACGTCACCGAAGCCGTTAGAACTGACAAGAGAAACTATAATTCAGCTTTAGGGTCGATTTGTTTCATTAGAATAATCTCTTATTTGTCGTAATAAACCATGGTTGTGGACTTTGCAATTGCCCATAACTGGTTCTTCATCACCTTGCCAGGGAACCTTTTATTAAAATTGGTGACATGATCATATTTCGAGGGGAATTTCAAAATTAGATCCGACTAATGTGTTTACGAAAGTTAAATGGGCAAACTGATTTAAAAAATAGTTACAGGATTAAACTGATTTTGGTACCAAAGATTTGGGGGGGGGTAAACTGAATTTAATCATATATGATTAAATTTGCAGAATTGATCTATATATAAGGACCAACAAACTGAACGGTGGAAATTCAAAAATATAAACGAAAAGTTGGTATAATCCTCCATCCCTCATATATATATATGAGGGATGGAGGATTATACCAACTTTTCGTTTATATTTTTGAATTTCCACCGTTCAGTTTGTTGGTCCTTATATATAGATCAATTCTGCAAATTTTCAGCCAATTCGGTAATCGTTAAGGTGTCGAACAAGATTAAATCAATGAACGAACCAAATCTGCCAAACCTGAACCGTTCATGCTTTTAATTATAAATCGTAGTTTTGAATGCCGTAACGATCACCAAAATTTCTGAAAATTTTTAAAATGGATCTACTCATCTAGAACTACATATTGAACGGTGGAGATATGATTTTGTGATCGAAAAGTTGGTGTAATCCTACATCCCAGATATATGTCAAAAAAAAGGATCATTTAGTGGAAAGGTCCTGTGTATATATATATATATATATATATATATATATATATATATATATATATATATATATATATATATATGCCGGATCAGAGGCAGACGTCCACAACGTAGAAAAAGTGCGGACTCCACCTAAAGGAGCCTCACGCTGGCGTCGATGGAAGCTCTGGTTCTGTCTTCGGAGATTTCAGACTTCCCGAACGTCGTCACCATCAAGGTGAAGGCCATGGTGACCTAGATCACAAGTGCAGTCGGGAAGTTTGCCGGAAAACTTCAAGCACTTCATTCTTGAATTCAAACTCGTCACCGGCAAGTCCACCGGCAAGGAGAATGTAAGGATGGAGGTATGAGTAGCAACAACAAGATTGGTGAAGCCATCGACGCCGACGTGAGGCTCCTTGAGGTGGTGTCTGCACTTTTACTTCGTTGCGGACGTCCGCCTCTGATTCGGCCTATATATATATATATATATATATATATATATATATATATATATATATATATATATATATATATATATATATATATATATATATATATATATAGGCACACATAGTTCCCTTCCAGTGTGTAGATTATTTCTGCAAATTAAAGTTTCATCCAATTTGAAGATCATTTGAACTTCCGTAATCGTGATTTACACGAACGGTTCTGTGTGGACAGTTTTTGTTTTATTGATTTATTTAATCTAATTCGGTACCCAAATGATCTCCAAATTAGATGAAACTGTACAAGAATGATATACACACTATGTTTTAGATATTGTGCAGTTGAGATGTGAAAATGCGACCTGAAAATAAGCGAAATAAGGAGGTCCACACTTTAATTTCAAAACGGGACACCACTTTGGAAGGAAACTGTATATATAGTATGCTGGTAAACTATTCAATCTGCTTAAAAAAAGTGCTTATTAATTGCGTGAAAACTTATTACACAGTTAACCCATCTTTAAAAAAAAAAATTATTTACGTGAAATTACTACAGTTAACCCATCTTTTAAACATCCAGGCCTGGACCTGAGGTGAGCCTAAAAAGGCAACAGCCTCAGGCCGCAAATTTTAGGGGGCTCAACCACAAAGTCACAGACAACATGCATGATAGTATCATGCATGCATTTGGCTAATTATGATGATACTACAGTACTGGGTAGTATAGTTGCTGAGTTGCATGCTTACTTTAGCATATGATGCATTATGCATGCATGATATCGACCACTTACATACATACATGCATCTCTTCTTTCTTTCTTTTTTCTAGTGCAGACTTAATTTGTCTTGCATGCTAATTTGTCCCCAACACCAATCCTACCATCTGAATGAGGTACTAGTCTTAAAATGTCATTTTTATTTACTCTTGATGCAGTGATCAATGTTCATGAAAGTAACTACCGACGCTTGCAATTTTCAAGCTTACATATTTATGTTTAGTTTGCTTATGATTATGATTAGCGAATCAAACAAGCTATTTTTGGATAGTTGTGTGACACAATGTTGTATAGTCTTCGTTGATTTTTTTTCTCGTACGACCATTAAAAAACACCATTCTTAGAACTCGCCTCAGGTCTCCGAATCTCAGGTCCAGCCCTGTAAACATTATTGATACTTTGATAGGTTAATTTGATCTCCCCAAGTCCCACCCTACTCTTTCATCATATATATATTTCTATTATTTACAAGAGTACTATTCCTTTGAAGCAAGCATAGTGTTATTATATATGGAAATTCAACGGACACATAAAAAAATAGAGAAAACCACAATTGAAAACTAAAAGTTACCAAATCAATCAAGTGAAATATTTTATCCAGATTTGTATATGTGGATAAATATTTTACATTTATATACTTTAGATGTTTGAGAATGGCTGCGTTTCCTACTTTATCATCTCTCTCTCTCTCTCTCTCTCTCTCTCTCTCTCTCTCTCTCTCTCTCCTCCTCCTCCTCCTGTTCTAAGCTTCCTCTTCCTCTTCCTCTCGATATAGTACCCTTCCCTTTCTCTGCACTTGATTCCTTTTGTTTTCTATTCGTTGTTCTAGGGCTTGAAATAATTTTGAGGCTCTCCTTTCTCAGCAAACTCATAAAATATTAACGCCCCCTGGCTAGCTTCCTTATATTAAAATCCCTCCATATTTTACTATATTTTTCTTGTTTTCTGTTCTCTTTAGCTCTCTGTTTATGGCTGGGTTAGACTTGGGCTCAGCATCTCGCTTGTTCCATCAGCAGCTCCAACTCCCTGACCTTCACCTGCAGAGAACGCAGGAATCTGAAGATCATGACTCCAACCGCAACAACAACAACAACCTCTTCAACTCGGATCACCACCACCAAAACGACCTCGGCGATGATGACAGAAATCTCCACCAAGGACTTGACCTTGTGACCCCAAACTCCGGAGGCTCTGGTGGAGATGGTACTACTCGGAGGTCCAGGGGTCGTCCTCCCGGGTCAAGAAACAAGCCCAAGCCGCCGGTGATCATTACCAGAGAGAGCGCCAACACCCTGAGAGCTCATATTCTTGAGGTCAGCAGCGGCTGCGATGTGTTTGACTGCGTTGGAACCTATGCCAGGAAACGGCAGCGTGGGATTTGCGTGCTGAGTGGGAGTGGGATGGTGACCGACGTGACCCTGCGCCAGCCAGCTGGGGCTGGCGCAGTTGTCACGCTACACGGCAGGTTCGAGATCCTGTCGTTGACCGGCTCGTTCCTGCCGCCGCCTGCCCCGCCGGGCGCCACCAGCCTGACGATATTCTTGGCAGGCGGTCAGGGCCAAGTCGTGGGAGGAAATGTTGTGGGACCTCTCATAGCATCCGGACCTGTGATCGTCATAGCTTCTTCTTTTACCAACGTTGCTTATGAGAGGTTGCCTTTGGAGGAGGAAGAGGAGCAGCTGCAGATTCAACCGCCTGTGCCGCAGTCGTCCGGCGGTGGCGGAAGTGGAGGAGTAGGCAATAACAACCCATTTCCGGATCCGTCTTCGGGGCTTCCCTTCTTCAATCTGCCCCTGAATAACATGCCTCAGCTCCAAGATGGTTGGGCTGGAAACCCTACTGGGAGGCCATCATATTGATTGTTTTGTTCTAAGCTAGGTCAGGTCAGAGAAAACTATATTTGCCTTAATTCAGATCTCAATTGAACACCCACATCGATCATCCTGTACAATTGTGTTTCTTGCTTAGTTTTCCTTCAGTCCCTTGTTCTTGGTAACTGGATTCTATTTCTTAATTCAAGTGCTCTTTAGTTTGTTGCTTTCTGCAATTTCCATTTCCATTCTTCACTATACTCGCTTTGATTTAATTAGGATAGTTTCACTACTCTTTTAATAAATGAAACAGAGAATTTATAACGTGCTGGAAATCAAATGGTTTGTTCAAAAGAATCATATGATATTTACATTATAGTTTTTCTTTACTAATATACATACATACTCGATCTTTCATAATCGTTGATCGGTAGTTTCATTTTTCAAAGGATATTGAGAATTTATAACCTGTTTGAATTCGAAATCAATGATATTGGTTTTATATTTCCCTTTATCTAATAAATAAAAAATAGATTTATCATAAACTTTTGAGAGATAATTGTACTCTCTCAGAGGATATTGAGAATCTATAACTTGTTTGATAACAAATGATATTTCGGCTTTGGTCAATAATTTAAAAAATATAGGTTAAAATCTCAAAACATTTGAGCTTTCTCATGAAATTGATTAATTTTTTTACCAAAAAGAATGATTAAATTTTGTGTTTACTATGTAGCATGTATACATCAAGCTTTCCACTCTAACAAGGATATATTACTTTATGATCTCGTGGTTGTTTATCGATTTAATTATGTAATTATGTAAAGCTAGCTCTCTCCCTCTCTCCCCTGAGTCCCCTCTCTCTAGCTATATGGAGATGAATACATGTTATGTATGACATATATCTCTATTATATAATCATCCACCATCACAAGTAGCCTACTATTAATCTATGTTTATCTCGTGGTTTGGTTTTGCTATTTGGCATGAAGTACCCTGGATTATTAGTTCTAAGTTTCGTCTCAAATTTATTATTATTGCATTGTCATATATGGGTTCTTTCTAGCTTAATCAGTTTTTAGTTACCTGGGATATATATGATCGAGTATCAGTTTCTCTTTAGATCGATCCCAGAAAATGAAAAAAACGAGAGTGAATGAAATTATATAAAATATTCAGAATTAAGGATGATCTGGATCTCCTCAGTTAAATTGATTTCATCTACAGTTTTGCAGCTGCAGATCCTATTATAAGAGGTTTTTTTTGTTAGATTTCGTTATGTTAGCTAGCTCCTTGGTCTTCTTAAAATACTTTTATGCTTCACAGAGATAAGAGAAGACTGGATCTTAGGCTGTTAGCATAGTCTAGCTTGTTACTCCAGATCAGTGTGTACGGATCGCTCAATTGGTTAGTACAATGTCAAGAATAAATAAGAATTACAAGAAAATTAGTCCTATTATATTGATTCCTATCATAAACAGCTTTTACTAATTGGAAGATAATATAGTCATTTGGATGCAATGATAAAAGTAATTCACTCAATCTATCGTACTAAGAAGAGTAATAATATATAGAAAATCTTCATCATCCTCATCATATTATAGTCGGTTGAGTTAGATTTTATATTTTGGATTGCAACAAGGAACAATCAAGTGGTGCATGAGCGTGAAAGAATTTCCTTACCATGCCAAGATAACTGATGGTGAATATAGCAAGGTTACAAGCGCAAAGGCTTTGTGAATTCGTTTTAGCGATCGAAATACGATATATACATCACTGAATACAGCAAAGTAATTACAAGGGTTATAGCTATATGTATAATGGTGAAATTTGACTGCTGCTATATGTAATTACAAAATCCTTATCCCTTGTAATAATCTTGCTGTATTCACCATTAGTTTCACCAGAGCCCGAAGTAGCTATATGTAATCAGCAAGCTAGGTTTGAAAGTTAAAGGGTTTGTGGAAATGTCTCAAAACTAGAGGGCGCCTACAAAATGGACAAAATTAACTTCTGCTGTTATATAAATGCAGCTACGTTTCAATGCACCGGCTTCTTAGTTTTAGTCTTGTTTCGATAGAGAGAATTTCCTCAATCTAGGGCTGAATCATATGCCCTAGCTAGCTATATTTGGTGTGAGTTACTTAATAGTATGAGTAATTCAAGTATGAAAAGGGGACTAAGGCTACCCCAAACAAAGCCTGCAAGGTTGTAATACTGTTCTCTCCTAGTTTATTTAGAAAAGACTATTCTATCCTAGTTTTTGTTTATTTAGAAAAGACTATTCTTTCCTAGTTTGTTTAAAAAAGACTGTCTCAGCTTGACTAGCTAGGAATCCTTTTGAATCTGGGAAAGAAATTATCTATATAAAGAGGTTCTTGGCCTCTGTATTGTTCACAATTTATCCTCAAAACAGTTTGTGTTTGAAACTTCAGCTAGCTAGTTGAGATTAATCAAGTCGGGATTTTCAAGTATGTTGCAAGAAAGCAACAAGTGGATGATGGATGATGAAGATAAGAAGAAAGACTATTCGCATGAAGATAATTCCTCTAGAGATCAATCGTGTCCAAAAAAGAACCAACCTTCTTTAAGATACAATAACTCTTTTGGTGGTCAAAATTTGAACACAAATTTTAACCAAGAAGATCGAAGGAGTAGATAGAGGATGTGATGATACTATAGATAGGAAATAAGAATTTGATTTCTTGTGCTTTAATTTTTTTAGCACTTTATGTTTACTTGTTTCTGTAGTTCCAAACTTTTATGTATTGTCTGGTTTGTGATGGGAAAATTATATTGATAGATATACGATATGCTCAAAAAAAATAAAAAAAATAAAAATAAAAAAAATAAAAAAAACCTCGAAAGCATAATGTAGGCCTGCTTACATATTCTCATTGTTACATTATAGAGCAAGCATTTGGATTCTCATCACTAAATGTTTGTGGAGCATAGACATAGTGAATGAAATAAGGAGCACCCCCCTCTTTTGTCTTAACCTCCACCACCTTTATCTCTTCCTTAGCTTCTACAACCTTGGTAACTATTTCAGTAGATTTACCACTCTCTTTCTCTTTCTTTTCGTCTTTTTTCTCTGGGGGTTTTGAGGAACTCTTCTCCTTTTCTTTGGTCTCATCCTTCTTCTCTTGTTTTGGGGGTATAATCTCTGCGTGTTTGTGTACCTTTTTGCGCAAATACGATACTAGTTTTTCAGGATCAATTGTTCCTTCCACTGCTAGGGTTTGTGCTTTCATGTCCGTTTTAACATTGTGAACACCTGCAATATGTATCATTGACGTTTCATGATCATACAATATATGGAAGACTTTGAACTCATAAATAATAGGTACCTTTGTTCGTTAACAACTTCTTCTTCAGATCTTGCTCACATTTGTGGCAATGCATGTGAACCTTCACTAATGTTGTCCGTGAAATTGCCTTAATTTGAAATCAAACAAACACATCGAATTAGCTGATCAAATTGCATGCAGCTTCCATCATCATCCATTAAATTCCCCAGTTACATATAGATGTCTATCAACAGCAGTTTCATTTCTTCAAATATTATCAATCAGTAAATTACTACAGGTTAATTAATTCCGGAAAATCAAGATATCACCCTGATCAACTATATCGGCTAAAAACTTTCGATAAACGTCCTCCGGCATTATCTAACAATTTGTTTAGGTATTCCAAACAAACGAAATGACTTCTATCTTACACTAATCTTCAATTGCTGGCCATGATGGTTCATTTTATAATTTCTGCTAGGGATGAGATAAATATGATGGAAAGTAAAGCAATAACATTTGACGAATATGGGAGAGAGAGAGCACCACTACTTCTTTGGTTTTGGATTCCTTCACTACTATTGTCTCAGTTGTGGTGCTTTCCTTGATCTGGACCTTGGGTGACACTAGCTCAACCTTTTTCTTACAGAGTTTCTCAAGCCGTTTCTGTATCTTTGTCGGGTCGAAATCGCCTTTTACTTTGATTTCACCTTTCTCCCTTTCAACCTCCACGTTGTGAACCCCTGGTAAAATGTTCATTACAATATTGTCAATTCTCCATTAACATATATGTGCCTTAAATATGTATAAAGTTAGGAAGAATATATACAAAGGAAAATCAAATGGACCTATAATTAATCTTCTCTTCAATTTTCTTCACAGATCGATTAGGAAATAAGTAAACCATTCATCTTTAATTACCTTGGATAGATATAAGAGGCTTCCTAATCTCTCGTGCACACTGTGGGCAGTGCAGGTTAACCTTATAAACAGCAGTGATTACTCCATCTTTCTCCTTAGCTTTCTTTTCATCTTTTGCTTTGTCTTCCTTGTGATCTTTCTCCTTAGCTCCTTCTTTAGCTGCCATGCATATACCAATTAGCAGCAGAGACCGAAGAGGGATTTCAAAACCAATTAAGCCATTGGAAGTAGTTGATTGAATAAAAGGGTATTATTCTGCATTGTTTTTCAAAGAAAACGGGTTACGTTGGTTGGAATTGGCGTGGAGGTAGCTCACCACCCTTCTATACTTGATGGAGAAAATGGTTGGTTCATTTTATATTGGATTTTACTTTGCGGCAGATTGTTCATTAGATATGACTGTATACCTTCTCATTTTTTTTCCTACCTAAAAATTTGTTTCGTGTGCCATATGGGTATGAAACTAATGACCCGATCAGTTAATATGGAGGTGTATGTGAGTATCCATTACCACCTAGCTCATAGCTGTAGTTTACAAAAATAGCCAACTCCACCCAATCTTGCATCACAAAGTGGCTTACTCTACAAGTTTAACCAAAACACAAGTAATCAATTTACAAGATTCCTCAATCAAAATCGTCGAATTGTTATGTATATTGCAACAATTTGTTATCAAATAGATTATATGACTTAGTGGACAAAAGTATTGATTTCTCATACATCACAATCAGAAAAATTCGTTGTGAATTTGTGGACTAATTAGTTGTACGTAGATCCCACTTGGTTTTATTCCATATACCAAACCTTGTAGAAAAGCGTCAATGCATTTGGTTTTAAACGTACCAAAAGGGGATGACGCTGTCTAGTTTCTAATTTACTTTCTTGTTCAAAGTTCCAACTTCAGTTTACTAATGAATATGTGGCCGGTTTGCAGAACACGTTTGTGGTTTAAAATGGGTTTCATTGGAAGGGATCTATGGTGAAGAACTGAGCATGAGTTAATAGAAGAAAGCGAACTGCACAATAAACATTGACCAGATTAGGGAACGAGTAGATTTCGTCAATCTATGATCATGTTTTCTCTACAGATATCAACATAAGCACTTCCGAAACTGCTCTTGCGCACCGTGGACGTCGATCGATGAAGGGAAGGTGGAAGATAGAATGGAGACTGAATTGTTTAGGGTGCTGAAGGTGATGGAGATGGACATGGTTATGGTGAAGGCTGCAGCCAAGGACGAGACTTTGAGTGAGAGGATTGAGCAGGCCGAGGCAAGGTGCAGGCAAGCTATACTTGTTGCTCGAACTATCCTTTTGAAGGCTACTTTAGAAACACTGTTACTCGTAATTCTTCGGTTCAATTGATAAAAGGGCAAAAAGCTTCAAATTTTACATCACACTTTGGCAAATGGGTCACTGCCAGACTCAAACTTTGCAAATGAGAAATATATCCACTCACTGAGAGTACGTAAGTTAACCTGTTGAGGAAAAGATTGCAGCTTCAATCTTTCTGTCTGAATACTTATCTGCATAGTTCATATTAGTGAAAGAGACGGACATAGAAAGTATTCTTATAGCACAGGAAGAGGTAAGTGAACAACTTGCTCTGAAACAATGGGCACTAATAATATAGATACTAGAACCAGCATTCGTACAACTTTAGTAAGATGAATGGGACTTGCTCCACATGAAGGTCCTTTCTGACTTCTTTCTCCAGTTTTGATACAAAAAGATTGAATCTCTAACCCTAATCATTATGTCAATTTAAGTGAGTTTACATATTCCTACCTCCTTTTTTTTTTTCTCTTGTTCTTTTTGGTTTCTTCCATTTTCTTTATATAAGTCTGTTTACATGCTTCAATGATAGACTGAACATGAGGATCATCTTTAGGAATTTTATGTTCCAAAACTTTTGCAGCCTTTCTGTCCCCTGAGGCCAAAAGGGCTTGATACATCCTGCAATCGTTCCAAGATTGAACCAAAGCTAAATAAAATCAGTCCATGGAACAAAATTCTCAAGCCAGGGCAAACACAAAACAGGAAATTACCTTAAAAAACTTAAGGTATTGTAAGGCAGGCCAGCAGCTTGATATTCCTGCCATACAAATATGGAACTTTGCAGATCTTTGGCACTAACACAAGCGTGGAGAAGAAAATCGAGACATTTTCGTGAAGGGGTGAGGCCAAGCTCACTCTTCATAGCATGTAGCAAATCTAGGCCAAACTGCAAAGAGGACTCCGATTCTGCAATGAACGAAAACACCTACAAATTGGTCACAGCAAAGCCGTGTGTCGTCTTGTCAGTTTGAAACATGCAGACTTCCAAAATGAACATGTGAATATATAAAGTAGTTAAGTAGTAATGAAGAAAAAGATTTTTTCTTTTCTTTAATTTTGGGGAAGAGTAGGAAGGGGAAGAGAGGGGGGGGGGGGGGTACGATATGAAACTCCTACTTTGGTATGTAGACCTCCTCTAAATTTCCACATAACTTCTAATTTGCTACTGAAAGTAATGCAAAAGTTAGATTCAGAGACTACCACCAAATCCTGTTCATCATTGTTGAAATTAACAACTCTACTCTACTCTACTGGCATCAGATGTCTGAGAGAGGATAGGGACTCCTAATGCCTGTTGACGGCTGGTGATGCTGGCCCAGGTGGTCGGCTACTGTGCGTAGCTGAGGTTGGAATTGAACGACATGGCTGGAACAATAAATCTTGGGTTTTTGGGGTAAAGGTAAACTAAGATATTTTTTTTTCAAATAAAAGATAAATAATAAGAAATAATTGGAGGTCTGAATATCAAATCAGGAGGTTCAAAAAGAATTCATAGAATAGAGAGCAATATAGTTTCTCAGAGAGTAGGCCAAAATTTGAAAATTTGATCACCCAAAGGTAGAGAATAATTTGACCAAATCATGGTGGATTGCTGGTTCCAAAACAAGATATTCATTCACACATCACGTCTGAGAGAATAGAAAGTTAGAAACAAACCTTATCAAAAATTACTTCTAGAGCTAATTCGTCAGTGCAGACTTGATCCCTGAGTTGCTCAAGCAAATTGACGGCAGTTCTAAATCAATAACAGAGAGAGAGAGAGAGAGATATTAAAACTACGTGAGGCCAAAACAATCAAATGAATGGAAATTACTGAACTTGGAGCATTCAAAACGAAACCAACTGGTAATGGGTGGAGACCTACCTAAGAGGCCTATAATTTTAGATATTGAAAGAAAATGTTTTTTTGTTCCATCTTTTCTTCCCAACTTACATGGCACATGAAAAAGGTCATCACTTAAACTGGGAAGAAAAGTTGAGGAAAAATAAAAAATTCATACCCGATGTGAAATGTCATATTCTTAACAACTGCTGTATGAACTGACCTTAAATGCTTGTAGCGAACACAATATAAGATAACTCTCAAGCAGCCATCAAGCCAATAGTTTGGATCCTTTAGTGTCTCAAGTAGAGGGAGTAATCTGCTTAATGCTACTTCATCAGATTGAAGGTGCTCCTATGAGTAAATTGACAACTAATTAAAATTGCTTTCACACACCAGTAATCTCAAGCATTACTATAAGAACTTACGATAAGACTAATAACAGCTTTCGGCTCCAAACTGCATCCAGCTTCTTTGATCTGTTCATATATATGAAATGCATTGGACAATTGCCCATGAGATGCAAGGGCTTGGACGAGCACGCTTCTAATCTCATTGAAGCTCTTTTGTGGAATCCCTTTGTCTGAGAGTACCTACATGCGAAAGAATTGGTAAGAATATGTACTTTGTACAGACATTATAATCTGGTTGAGTTATAGTTGAAAATTTATAATTAGCAAGGACCGATGAGAACACTAAAACCTATAGTACAGGGAAATACGAAATCATATGATTACCCAAATAAGAATGATGCACTGATAATACTGAATACGGGAAACAATGCTAAAGCAAACGAATAATGAATTACTCTCAAAAAATGAAAAGAGACCATATAGTGAAGAAAATTTTCAAATAAAATTGTTTACTCTCCTTCCCTCACAAAAAGTTCCTTGTAGAATGTTATACTTACACTTGAAAAATAATACACAAAAAGTTAGGAGGAAGACTATTATTTTGTTTTACTCTGGCAGAGAAATGAGAATTATGTCAAATTTTTATATAACTCTTGATAAATGACTGCATACTGCCAAGGTTTAACACGTTTATAAAAATAAAAATAAAGAGCCTCCTTGTTTAAACAGGAATCGCATAGTACCAGGGCAGGCAAGACTGTTTGGGATTGCTTCTCTAGAAATGCTTTTGTTACGAAGCTACCACTCAAAGCGGAGTTGTAAGAAGCACATAAAGGTTTTTTTATACAAACAAGTGTATCATGTACAAGTGCTTTAAGTGGTTTTTCTACAAAGCACATACCAACTGCTTATAAGAATCCACCAAAAAGCGCTCTGTGTCTCCAAAAGCACGTCTAGTTGTAGATTTTTATTTTTATTTTTTTTTATTTTTTACACAACCACTGTTAGGAAAGCTTTCATAGTCGTAAAGCACTTTTAACCAGTTTAGAACCAATTCAAAATGGAGCTAGCCAAAAACATGAATATGAAGTAATCAAAAGTCATATTCAATAATAAGCTAGAACATAATCTGCAAGCATATGCTGTTATTGATCAAGGGTCCAACCTAAATTACATTACATACAGTTACCTACTCTTGGTTAATACAAAAGTTAGTACAGCAAAGTTGCCGGAAGCAGATATACCTGTTTTGCCTTATCAAACTGTCCACAAGCTGCATATGCATTTATAAGTGCCATGAAAACTTGCTTGGTAGCATGAATTCCAGATCGCTTCATTTCTTCGTAATACTACAATCACATGCTCGTAAAGTTAATTGGACCCGCCACTTGGGTCAACTGCAAATTCTAGGTTGAACTTTGTATGATACGACAGCAAGTCAGATATGGAACTTTTGCCTGAATATAAATTTCAGATTACCATGTTTATGTCCTCTTCAGAGTTGCAGTTGGTTATTAGATGGCCGAACGTCTGGGAATCTGGTTGTAAATTTGCTTCTTTCATTTCTTTAAGAACCTTCAACCCACAGGACATATTCTTCTGCAGGGTGTTGCAGGGGAACAATAAAGAAAAGAGGAAGTATCAACCAAAAAAATCATGGAAACTAGAAACATGTTAAGTAATAACTAATTCATGTTAAGTATGCCCATCTAGTTTTAGAATTTTAACTTAGCAAAAGTATGTATAAAACTGGAGAAGAGAGTATAAGATTTGCATCTGAACCAAAGTATTTAGCACAGTATGTATCTCATAACACCAAGAACAAGTTACCTCTCGGAAATATCCAACCATTATAGCATTGTACATGGCAGTTGTGGGCGTCACTCTCATTTTCTCTAAATCACGCAGCATGCTATAAGCACCCTCATACTACAGGGAAAAGGAAATACGGTAAGTTGCGTTATGGACTTATGGTACAGTTCAAGTTCCACATTACATGATGGACAAGACATATCTTTGGCTGAAGACAACGAGACTTACATCCTTCATTTTCACACAAAGATTTATCATACTCCTGAAAGTTTCGCCATTTGGCTTCAAATTGCCTCGTTTAATCACTGAATAGATTTGGTGAACCTGAAAATAAGGTGGGCAAAAGACACATCACAACGATGAAACAAAAGACAGCCAGAAACAGGTTACGGATATCTTTGTCACTATTATTGTTATAGAGTCAAACAACATTGAAGTCATCTCAAAGTACTCCTCCAACATACTGCAAATTTTAAGCATCATATGTCACATGGTCCAAAACTCCAAATTATATCATTAGGCACACAAGATTAATACTCTTACAGTCTTGCCCTATTTTCCCTCAAACTTTTGAATGCTGAAAATGTCAACATGAGGCAACCACCCACAATTTCAATCTCAATAAAACACAAAATTCATTTGCAAGCTATGGAACGTCAAGTTAATGCGGTGGAGATTACATTCTTGTGTCAGTTCATCAGTAACATTTATTCCCAGCATGCCTCGTCAAAATAACTTTCTATGGAGTAGAAGAGCCTTATCTAAGATGATCAAAGATTAATTTGGAGCTGGAGAGAATAATCAACAATTTTATTGTGGATTAGCAAATAAATACATCAAAATGCCCACCCCCACAGCTTCAGGGTTGAACAGAAGACAGAAGATAAGAGTTTAAACTGTACAGTCCGGTGAAACTTTGAAGTTTGAACACGAGTAATAAGGAGCTCTGACCTGGGAGAGCTGTTTTGGTCTATATGGGAGATGGATGTCTGAGTTGGGGTATTGTACATAATCAGGTTGTTCTATGCCCACCACATGCTCAGACCCAACCCACCAATCAAATTTACACACCTTATTTCCCCGTCTTCCCACCACACCACAACCCAAGTACCCAACTCTCTAAAATCAATTATTATTATGACGTAACAGTTAATACTAACAGTTGGATTGATTATGGTAGACTATGGAGGGTGGGACTAGCAGCTCAAACCAACTCTTCAACTGTCCTGCGGTATACTAGCAAAAAAGACTTCTCACCATATTGTTTTACACTCTAAAATTATAAAACGGCCACAGAAGACATAGGTTCTGTTGAGAACTTATATGAGACATGGGAAAATGAAGCTGAAGGTTGGAGATGATAATCCAGTAGGGTGAGATATCCTTTTCTGTTTATGAATAAAGCAAGGGTCTTGGTTTGTCAGTGAGCCTTATAGTTATTAAAGGTATTTATTTATCTGAGTGTGTAAGAAACACAATTCTCTTATGAAACCATTTGAAATACTTTTACGTCCTTTAACTATAAAAATTTCTAGGTTCTGGTGCCCACCACTATCGTAGATAGCGTCCACATGCTATTGTTCTACACCAAATTGTCATGATTTATTACACCAGTAGATAAGAGAAACAGCAAAAGACATACTACTTTGATGAAACAGCAAAGTCATGCTACTATATACAATGACAGTATATAAATGTAGAATGCTGCAACTCACCAGATTAAAGTCATAGTTCTCACTACTAGCTTGTAAAACGGAGTGTAATGGTTCCAACGAAAATGTCAAACCCAGTTCAAACATCTCATCCACCAGCTCAAGAGCCGCATGCACCTTGGTTAGGATGAATGAGGAATTATGAAAAAGGAAGAGAAAAATGTTAAAGCAATCCTCAAACCAGGCTATGGATTTGAAAATATACAGGATAGCTGATTCCTTTAAGTGAGACAGAAAGCAAAGAGATTCGAATAACTTACCGTTCAATTTTAGTAAAAAAAAAAATAATAATAAAAATAAAAATAAAAAATCTTTACCTGAAGTGAATCGCAACAGTAGATTATAAGCTTCTCATATGACGCAGATGAAGGTGTCACCTCAAGTTTTGTGTGCAAGTTTCTAAATTTTGAAATGATATCCTCAACCTGAAACACCCGGGATTAGTATAAAACTATAAACCCAACTCTTCTAAGTTACATCAAACACATAAAAAACCATTTCTCACTTAACATTAAATTATCATGGCATCTACTAACCAGATAGTTTTTATTTACAGACTTATGTTGAAAGTATCTCAAGCAGATATTCACAGACCATAGAAACTTATACCATATTATTACAACCAAGAACATGTATCCTTCCAAAATACCAAATGGCCTTTGACTAGTTAAGAAAATGTCATTTTCCTGATACCAAATGTCTAGATCTTCAAATTTATAGCTTCAGTGATGAAATCTAGATTCAGAACAAGTGGTTTATTTGCTATTCTGTGGCAAAGACACTTTCTAATTTTTCTATGGTCTATGGAGAAGAAATTAACTTGGTCAAGACGAACTCAGAAAAAAGTACATGCTGACAACAATAAGTCCAATATTCAAAAAAGAACTAGACACCAAGTGAACAATACTTCTACGGATTCAGCTTTTCCTCCACTAAATCTCTTATTCAATTACGATACACATGTAGTTGTGTGACTCAATCTTGCCACTCAAAATATCTATTTCCATGTATGTTAAGTTTTAATTTTCACACTCTATCAATTCTCTAAGGAATCCAAAGCCTGAATAAAATCAATCTAACCTGGAGGTAGTTGTCACTTCATCAACTCCTAACTCTAGTGGAACAAAATAGTCCTCAATCACATCGCCATTTCCTACCAAACGCCCATAAGGCTAAATTCATGACTCTTTAACCGCAGGGAGAGTTTGACTTTTAAATACAAAAACTTGGAAAGATCCAGTGCAGTCATTCTGTCCTTTTTTAGCGTCTCTCAGGTTCGCATCCCAGAAAAGTGGCAAAAAAAGGCCTCCTTTCACATGTTCAAAGAGATGTACACACCTCAATTAAGAGGCGCTCAGGGTCTCTGCTGCACAAAGTTCCCAAATCGCACATTCATGGCGTACGCTTCATTCATGGTGTACGCTTCATTCATGGCAGATGCCCCCATTCAAGAAGTGTCCACCTATTTTCTAAAAGGGTATGCCTCTAGCACATTAACATAACAGGTGTACATCTCGTGGGTAAAGCCTTTCAATAGTGGCAAGCCCAAAACAGTGATGTCTGACCATGGCTTTATCATGGTTATAACAAAGTAATAAAAATAATACTGAAGCTAATAACAGTTCCTATCAGACAATTGTGCACAACTTTTACAAAGAAGCAAGCTGCATGAAAAAAGCAGAAGTGCCTCCTGTAATTGTGGACTTTAGAAAATTACCAGCAGCATTCATGAGAAGGTCCTCACCGCTAAATTTGGAATGCCATCAACATAACTATAGATCAAGTTTGAAGTATTCCCTTCTGCACAGTCTGCATCAAGGAAAATAATGATGTCGTAATAAGCAATTTCATGTCATAAATGTCAAATACTACGGAATCAGCATAAATTCATCAATATCTAGAGTAAAATCAGTTAAGCAATGTATATCCAATTACTGAATCTTAAAATACAACGCAAAGTATAGAGTCCAACAGTCAGGAATATAATATTAATGGACATACCACATGCTTTAAATTCCAGTAGGAGTTTCTCTGCAAAAGACTCCAATAGGAGCCTTCCAAGGCATTTAAAGATACGTGCCACAAAATACAGTGATGAGAGCCTTGTGATGTCCATCCTTTCCAACAGCCGCAAAATCTCCTTCGTCTGGTCACTTTCACAAAGCACTGACAAATAATTCTCTGCAATAGAAGTAGTTAAATCAAGTCAACTTTTCATTGATGTCAGATGCAAGAGCCGTGTCTTTTTAATAAAAAATTAGTAAGGTTTAGAAAAGACCGGTATCCATTTTCCAAATCCAGATTAAAGATGCACTACGTATCAATGCTGGACACAGTTGATAAGCTAAATGCTTAACACATCACTCAAGAATTACAGTACATTGCAACCATGTCATCCACAGAGTTGTTATCTGAATACTCGGTTAAAATTGATATTGGCATATATCTATATGTGTGTGTAAATAGTAGATACCAAAATCATGGCGTCATTCACTCCATTTAAAATCCAATAATATTAACTTTGAATTTTAAAAATTAACATCCGAGATTTAGAGTTCATTTTCCACTTTCTGTAACTAGTTGAGCAATCCAGCATTCTCGAATTTGGCATGACTAAGTGAGAACCAAAATAACAAGATATATATAACGATGTGAAGCGGACGTCCGCACTGTCCTTAAAGTGCGGACGTCCCTCCGTTCGCCACCGTCCGGCGCCGACGACGGCACGCCTCCACCCGAGCGGACACTAGAGGCGTCCCCGACCACTTTCCCTTCCCGGCGAGTCCGCCGAATTCCAGTTTTCTGGCGAGATCGACCTTGTCTGAAGTTTTGGGTGGAGGTTGCTGCCCAGACCTTCAAATCGATCTCGCCTGGAAGGGAAAGTGGTCGGGGACATCTCTGGTGTCCGCTCAGGTGGAGGAGTGCCGTCGCCGGCGCCAGACGGTGGCGAACGGAGGGACGTCCACACTTTAAGCCCAGTGCGGACGTCCGCTTCATATCCAGCCTATATATATATCAGGCCTTCACACACCATCACATCTCAAACAAATAAAAAGCTACCCATCAAAGAAGGTTGTTTGAAGAGAGACCAACTCACTTAGATGTGACAACAAAAAGATTGAAAAGGTTTATTCTGCAGTTCTTTCCTTATTTTCTTTTTCTTTGTTAAGAGTATACATCTTCATTATTAAAAAAAATTAAAAAAATTACCTAAATAGCAAGAAAGCAAGAAACATCAAAGAGAACTGCAAATACTAGAGAACTAACATTTTTATGTCTAAGCAAACACATGATCTAGGAAATTGAAGTTTAACTTGAATTAGGCTAAAAATAATAGACAGCCGGAAAAGTGTATGCACTAACCTTGTAAAAGTGACTTGTTTACTCCATCAAGACTCTCAATGTCATCACAAAGCTCTTGAATCTTTTCTTCATGATTGACTCTGACCCATAACGACATCTCATAATATCCTAATCTCGTAAGTGATGAAGGGTTTCCATTCTTGATAACCCCGCAGAGAAAGCAAAACTCTTTTGTCATACCCATGTCAATAAGATATTCAAGAAACGGACCATATGTTTCCTCTTCAAGCGGGAAACCCTGTTCCTTCATTGACTTAAAAATTTCGAAAGCCAGCTGCATATGTTTTTCTGCAGCTACTTCCTCAGTAGCAATCCTAGCCCCCTCTATGCACTTTTTTATCAATGCATTACATTCTTTGACACCAGTTTCTTTCTTTATTTTACTAAACACGCGAAGAGTGACTTCAGTCCCTAGCCTACTGGCACACATATCGAGTAACTTATCAACACCAGTAACCTGCTTGTCGCCCAAACAAAACCTACTCCTCCTTGCACGAGAAACTTCTTTGCGAGTCAACGAGTCGTTTGCAGGATGGGATAAATCTGAAATCCACGATGATAAGTCCAATTCCTTCTCCAACGGTTGGAGATGAGGAGAAGCATCTCCTGAAACAAACATACAGTAACCCATGACACATATTAATGCAGATTACATCAAAATGGTCAAGCTTTTTTACACAAAACAATATCAAAGCCGATACTCCTATGCATTCCTAGCAATCTAGAGCAAATGTAATGAAATCTCTGTTGTCATATTCAAGTAAAATCAACAAAACACTTACTGCACAGTATCGAACTTAGCTGCCCACTCGAATCTTCTGCATTCAAACACGAAATCCACACGAAAAAAAAAAAAAATCAACAAACGCCACTGAAATTACCAGCCTCAGTGAGTTTTTCATGCTTAATAAGGTTCAAACAATTATCTAGGATTTCAGTGAGTTAGAGTGAGGAAGATTACCGGAAGCGGAGACGGATTTGAGACCAGCGTCGTCGGCGGGTGAGTATAGAGATTTGGTGGCGGAGGCGGAGAGGGGTTTGTACTTGATTCTGGCGGAGGCAAAGATAGAGCTTAGCTTCTTGGCTTGCATCTCATTCAGGGATTACTCGGTTCAAATTTGAACGATCATCTCTCTCCTTTCTCTCTAACTCTTTTGGCTTGAAGGGATTGAAATTTGAATCCTGCAATTCGGTTTCTCTGTTTCAGTTCCTGTGTTGACTACTCATCTCTCTCTTTTATTTTTGTTTCTTGTTTTTTACTGAGTGCACCTCCATTATTTACTGTTTACACCTCCATTATTTACTAGGTACACCTCCAAATTTACTGTGTGCACCTCCATTATTTTTTTTTATTTTTGACTATGTCGACTCACATAGGGTGGTTTTAATCTGTAGTTACACCTCTCAATATACTATATACTAGTTTTTGTGCCCGCGCTTTGCTGCGGGATTATGCTTGTAAATCAGATGTTTATACATACAGTAAGTACAACATTGTCCAAAAGTTGATGCTACTGTTCACCAAAAACCAAAAAGACATTATCTTGATAATTTTTATGGAAAAAAGATATATAACTACACTTATGAAGTATCCTAATGATATGCTAATATGAATGTTTCAATTAATGAGTCCATAAAGCTTACACCTAGTGTACATACTCTTAACCAGGAGACCCTAAACTCCTAAAAAAAAATTTCTTTTTCTTTGTCAAAAGAAGTTCTATTTCTTTTTCTTTGTTCTAAAATTCGAAGTTGTAGAACAGGCATGCATACAGAACCAAATAGCAAAAAAAGAGACCCAAATCTTTCGCCAACCAAAATAATATAGTTAGTTCCCTGATTCTTAGAACCAAACACTGAAATAGCAAAGCCAGTTAACTGATTTGGGGAAAAAAAATACTGAAAAGAAATCGATTATCTTCTTGATCAAAAACAATTCTCAACAATTATCTTCTAAATCATGATTCAAGAACACAATGAACAACCAGAAAAGATTAGGAACATACCTGTTTCTACAAGAACCCGTAAGCTATGTAGAAGAACTGTAGAACATAATTAGTAGACAACACGGGCATATAGTGGTTCACCATGCCTCGGAGGACATGGCTACGTCCACTTACGAATTCACTATCATGGCCAATAGGCCTTTGGTGTTACAAGAGCATCCATGCATCCCGCCCGGGAGGGGGAGATGGGGAAGTCCGACAGCATATACACAGGGGGAGCCTTCCTTTTATAGATAAGGAAGGTTTCCTCTTATTACACATTTCCGATGTAGGACTAACTATGCATTTATCTTATCATGGTGCCTTCTTGTGGAGCATGGAGGAGGACCTTCCGGATGTGGTACCGATGATTTGTCACCACGGCGAGGTAGCCTGGACGTCGGTCTACAAGTTTCATGACTGGTCTATGGGCAAGGAAGGTAGTTTACTGACTACCGACTACAAGTCCCCCCAAGTTCCCGTTCAAGACACATCTTGAGTGGGGACTTAATATACAAAATGCCCATAGACCAGTCATATGTCCCCAACACGGACCCGGTCCCAGTCCCCCCAAGTCCGTACTCAAGACGTGTGTTGAACGGGTCCGCCTCGTACAGAAAGGCTAACACCACCAGGCGAGCTGAGGAGGGCGCGAAGCGCAAGGACTGAAATTGTCACACGAGCTGAGGAGTTCGCCTTGCACAAAAGGGTTGACACTCGGGCGAGCTGAAGAGTCTGCCTCGCATGCACGGAGTACACGCGAGCTGAGTAGTCCGCTCGCGTACCATTACTACCGCGCGAGCTGTGGAGTTCGCTCCGCGTGCCACTACTACCGCGCGAGCTGTGGAGTCCGCTCCACACACAATGACCACCGCGCGAGGTGAGTTCGCGTGCGAGAGTTGCGAGCTATGGTGTCCGCCTATAAGATAAAAAATGCCCCGCCCGACCCTGGCCTCAAAACTGACTCGACGGGGCGAGGATTGTTGTACCTTCATAATGAACAAATGATCGACACAATTAGGGGGCTAACCAAGTATGGATATGGCCTAATAATTATCGAAAAGCAAAATGGTTCATGCAATTGTATAATACTGAACGTCCAATGCCACTCTCTCGGTGGAATGCCAATCTTGGTCGAATGCCTATCTCTCGATGGAATGCCAAAATCTACTGACCAACACGCATATTCAGGACGTATGTTGCACATGTCTTATTTCCAATGTGGGACGAAGGTAGCGAACCTTTACATATCATGTGTTTCTGCTCGAGCGTGGGGTATTATCCCCGCATGGGTTATCAGGCCATTATTCTCCGTGTAAAGGGAATGATATGAACTGCCCAACTCCCACTCTACGGGAGTTGTACAAGGGACTTACAGTTCTCATGGCTCTAGTTGTTTCGTCCATGCTGCCCGGTGATACGTTTCCGGGGTTGTATGCATGTCTTCTAGTTTGTGCGCATGCTTCCCGTTGGTTCTTGCTCGGGTATAAGAATCTCATGAAACAGTTGTTGTATGTTTCTTCCCGTTAGTTCTTATCCGGGAATCGAGATTTTCCTAAGCAGTTGTTGCATGCTTCCTCCCGGTGACACTTATCCGGGACTTACAATTTTCCTGCTATCTTTTCCCACACCTATCCGGGACTTACTACTATCATGTTTGCCTCTCCAATTATTGGCCATGTAGTTGGAATATATGGCAACCTGGTGCCTTACTTTGATAATCAACGATCTATTTCCAACGTAACCTGTTGAGAGTAATAATCAACAGGTCCATTCGCATCTTGACCACTATTCATAGGAAACAAGACATCTATATTGTTGAGCATGTACATGTTCATGTCTAATCATATCATGTACGTATAAGTGAAGCATGCTTTGTACTTTCATGAAAGACAATCAAATGAAAGACTTATCTGTGGAAATAGCTGCTGAATGGGTGCACATAGGAGATATAGTATCATGAGCACTTTCATCTTAGCACTCCCGGAGGATGAGACCTTCTTGGTCGCTTTTTTTTTTTTTTTTTTACCCTAAACCACCGAGACCCGATAAATAATTACCCATTTTTCACCCTGCTGCTTGTGGATTAGTCCGTGAGGCATCTATCCGTCCCCTTGCGGTTCCCGAAGATGAAAGTGGTGGAGCCCTAACTTGCTTGGAGATTTCATTTCTTCTCCCAGTGGCTAATTCTTTCAATATGGAGTCATCGGGTTTGGGAGGTTCAGAACATAGGTAAGGTCACCGACTCACTGGGAAGAACAAGACTTACTGCTTCCGGGAATGACTTCTTCTGGAGACAAGATATGGGTGTCCATAGCAGTTGGCTAGTTGTTAGGATGCCAAGAGTATTCCTTCCCTACTTTTAACCAATGCCGACCGAGAGCAGATGAATGACGTTGCTATCATCACCAGATAACTCCATGCCATTTGAACATGACGAACCAGCGATTGTTGTACCCCCGAGAAGCTCTTGTGGGGGTCGTGCGAGTGCCCAGAGCAAGATGTTGGGTGTCTAGATCAACACCACTTCAGATGAAACTCCCTCACCAAGATCAGACCAACTCCCTCTTCTCTCTTTAGCCGGAGAGGGGAATCAATTCTCAGATCCCGCAAGGTTTTCCTGTGCCGGTGTCCCGGCGATTCGACCGAGTTGAACCCATGTGCCATGTTGATTTTCAGACGACTGGCAAGGTCATCGAGTGAGGCACAGCTGGGCAGCAGGCCGCGATGAAATCTTGATCGAGATTGAAGTTTCTTTCCTGCCAATGGGACCCGTACATACCCAGAAGAAATACCTTCCCAATGTGGATCTCCAAACGCTCCCGATGAATACTCATCTTGGCCGGAGGATCGACGAACGCAGGCTACAGGAGGAGGAGGTCGCTACCGATGAGGCTCCCGGTCGACATGACTATTGCGTGGACTCCGGGTTGTTACCCCGGATCCCGAGAGCATGCTCTGATATTCAAGAAATCCCTAACAGCTCGTGCCTACCGAGATGCATTTTCATGTACCGGTGATGGTTGACTGATGAAACCGGTGACAAAAGGTGAGCGGGGAAGGGAAACTGTCGGCGATCCATACAGTGAGAGCTGTCCCGGTGAAGCTACTAATTTGATCGTAACTGATCTCGACTTCCACATGAACTCCCTCTCCCGACCAACCGGGAACATGAGCTTAGCCTGAACTCAGATTTCGCCATCTCGGAGGCAAAGAGACTACCGGTGATTTAACAACGGGACCCCGAATATGCCAGGCAGATCCCCTCGCTATTTCTGACGAATTCTCATCCCGGCTGGGGAATGACGAATACCGTTGAAGTCATCGGGATAAGAAGATGATCGGGCAGCGGGAGTGGGTCGTCACCTATGAAGCTCCTGGTTGACAAGACTAAACTATCCGGGTCCCGGTCAGCCATCTCTGGGTGTTGTCTGCCTGGAGGCGTCGCTCAGAGCTAGTTAGCCTCTTGGCCTCTTTGTGATGACCGGGTGATAAAAGAGCACTCGGGGGGGTAGAGTGATTTCTCCCGATGGCTTGGGCTTGCATGCTAGGTACCACCAACTGACTTTCATGCATGAGCCTGCCAGTAGGGCAACGTGACTTTTTGTAATGATTTCCCACAGACGACGCCAATTGTTTCTACAAGAACCCGTAAGCTATGTAGAAGAACTGTAGAACATAATTAGTAGACAACACGGGCATATAGTGGTTCACCATGCCTCGGAGGACATGGCTACGTCCACTTACGAATTCACTATCATGGCCAATAGGCCTTTGGTGTTACAAGAGCATCCATGCATCCTGCCCGGGAGGGGGAGATGGGGAAGTCCCACAGCATATACACAGGGGGAGCCTTCCTTTTATAGATAAGGAAGGTTTCCTCTTATTACACATTTCCGATTTGGGACTAACTATGCATTTATCTTGTCATGGTGCCTTCTTGTGGAGCTTGGAGGAGGACCTTCCGGATGTGGTACCGATGATTTGTCACCACGGCGAGGTAGCCCGGACGTCGGTCTACAAGTTTCATGACTGGTCTATGGGCAGGGAAGGTAGTTTACTGACTACCAACTACAATACCTTATACACAAACTTCAAATACCCAAAAGATCACTGATTGTAAATCTGTCAAAAACAAAAAATTCTGATCAGTATTCGGAATTTAAACTTCAAACAATACATGTAGTCGGTAGTCAGTAAACTACCTTCCCTGCCTATAGACCAGTCATGAAACTTGTAGACCGACGTCTGGGCTACCTCGCCGTGGTGACAGATCATCGGTACCACATCGGGAAGGTGCTCCTCCAAGCTCCACAAGAAGGCACCATGATAAGATAAATGCATAGTTAGTCCCACATCGGAAATGTGTAATAAGAGAAAACCTTCCTTATCTATAAAAGGAAGGCTCCCCCTGAGTATACAGGGCCCTGACTTCCACATCTCCCTCTCCCGGGCGGGATGGATGGATGCTCTTGTAACACCAAAGGCTTATTGGCCATGATAGTGAATTCGTAAGTGGACGTAGCCATGTCCTCCGAGGCATGGTGAACCACTATATGCCCGTGTTGTCTACTGATTATGTTCTACAGTACTTTTACATAGCCTACGGGTTCTTGTAAAAACAATTGGCACCGTCTGTGGGAAGCATTACTAAAAGTCATGTTACTCTACCGCCCGAGAGGCATTCCTCCCGAGAGACATTCCACCAACACATGGAGGCAGACCAACCAGCAGGCTCATGCACGAAGTTAGGCCCGGGTATCCAATATGCAAGCCATGCCACCAAGAGGGATGGCATGACCCGCCCGGGTTCTCTTATCATCGGGACGTTACCAAGGCCAGACAACAAACTTCAACCACCAACCGAAGATGATTCAACGAGACCCGAGGGTCCCTCTCCCGGTGGCAGCCTCCGGTTTGTTCCAAATCACCGGGATCATCTCCACCCATCCCGGACCCTTGTCCACTCAATCCAGGAGAGATTCACCGGGAACCCGTTGGCATCATTCGCAAGTATGTATGTGTTTCGAACCGTTGTGTTTATACAATTACAGGCATAAATCAACTGTACAAACGGGAAGAGAGGCCCATCACAACTACTCTGGGCACCCAAGTCTTAACAATGAGTCTCTCTATCTGTGAATCTACCGGCCGGGGGGTTACTCTTCCAACAAGCATACTTGTTCTATCTCACAGTAGCACCATGATCGTCGTCGGGATCGCTTCCCGCAGAATAACTGCTCAACCGGAAGTCTTATTTTTCTACCTAATTGGTCGTCCTAGCCTCTGGTAGCATCATGACCGGTTCTTGCATCTAGTGTCGCCAAGTCCGACCCAATCCGGGATTAGCTGCCTTCTAGGAATGGCTCATCAACGATAGCCTCGTGCGGGAGCTCACCCATGTTTCAACTCCCAGGCAGTTTGGAATCTTTAATTTGCCAACGGGACAACAGTTGAGAAAAATGGAAAGAATTGAGAGAAGAATTGAGAGACTGCTGCAAACAATACGTCAGCTGCTCTATACACTATCGCGAAGCAAACATGACTGATGTTTGGCAATCATCATCTTTGCTCATCCGACTCGTCGTACACACCACTGGTGCCAAGCTAAGTTCCTTTCTTTCTCATAAGCAAACTTGGCCATGTTTTGAAGTTTGAAAGTTAAACATATCAATTGTTAGACATTGCATGCCACCTGCTTGATTCCACGCGTCCAAAGAGCAACTTGTTTTTTAGACACCTATTATTTGTTATTCTATGCACAAGTCTGTTGGGTATTTGTTTACGTGCGTGAACTAATTCTTCTGCACCCATCAACCATGCACATTAGAGCAATTGGGGAAAGTATAGTTGCATTGGGGATGATTGTGTCAATCGTAATACAAGCCTAATTGTCTATGTACTTGGATGGTTAGACCAATTGTTTTGCTAGGTACTCAACCCTTACCCTTATAATGCTCGGCAACAACTATTGGGGTATTGAGTAAACATGTTGAGTTACTAGATAGGTACAGTCACTAAGGAAGCTTCATATTCAACACAAGGCTAAACAACACAAGCCGTTGGGGATCATTCGAGCATTCCTCCTGCAAATGGATTAAGATCAAGTGTATGAGTTCTCAAGTCTAGCCGAAACTGAAAGATTAGTGATAGAGCCATTGGAGGAGTGAGGTTTTAGATGGAAGCAAGAGAGACAAGCATCCAATACAGTTCTCCATTAACTATGTTTAAATCAGATTCCCGCTGGAAGTCACGGCCTATTCTTTGTGTGTTCACTGTGAAAAAGAGCAAGAGACAGCTGGTCATTCAAACCGAAATCATCTTTGCTCCAATCAATTCTCACTCAACCATGCAACTCGGAGCAGGTAGCTATTCCCGGGAAGCCTTACCGGAAGCCCATGGAGCTCTTAAATGTGCAGACCAAGGCAAAACAAGCTTGCCTGCTCTCGTGTCTGCGGTCGCCAGTATCCAAAAGATGGGGAAGAGAGGAAAATTGGTGATCATATACGCCACTGGACTCACTTCCAAGCAGCACCTGGAGTAGAGCTACTAAGTCAAGCACAAGTGCACAACCCATTGAACATTCTCCGGGAACGTCCTGCCATGAGACATGGGTTGCATGCCTGACAAATAGCCTCACTAGGAGCTTTTGTTTTGGCTCTTGAATCATGAGGATTGCCTCCGGTATTCGGCTTGGAGATGTCAGGCCATCAATGGTACACAACTACGGCATCCCGGAGGTACACATGACTGGTACTCTGCAACGTCAATAAGCCCTTCCCGGTAGCTATCAACGGGAACCCCTCTTGTCGGTCTTCGTTGTCTAGTGCGCACTTGCTTGGAAAAAAGCTATGGACACCCGGAGCTATTTACCTGGAAAAAGTCAACAAATCTTGTAGGCATGCCCGACCGTACTGGCAACAAGGATTCATCGTCCGGGAGTAGTACGGGCCTGAATCTGCACCTCCTGTGTGCACCCATTCAGCAGCTATTTTCACAGATAAGTCCCGTCCAGATTATGATTGTCATAATATCATTGGTTTGTGAAAATTCATAATATTCTACTTGCAAATCAACCTGCATGTTTTGGCATTCCACCGGGAAAGAGGTATTCCACCGAGAGATAGGCATTCGACCAAGATTGGCATTCCACCGAGAGAGTATTACACAATTGCATGAACCAATTTGCTTTTCGATAATTATTATGCCATAACCATACTTGGCTAGCCCCATAATTGTGTTGATCATTTGTTCATTGTGAAGGTACAACAGTCCTCGCCCCGTCGAGTCAGTTTTGAGGCCGGGGACGGGAGGGGCATTTTTTATCTTATAGGCGGACACCACATATGCGCGAGGCGAACTCAAGTGCGAGATCCATCACACATACATTTCGCCAAGATCGCAACGGGGCCATTATATTCCAACAAAATGGCCAATAATTGGAAAGGCAAACATGATCGTAGTAAGTCCCGGATAAGTGTCACCGGGAGGAAGCATACAACAACTGCTTAGGAAATCTCGATTTCCGGATAAGAACTAAAGGGAAGAAACATACGACAACTGTTTCATGAGATTCTTATACCCGAGCAAGAACCAACAGGAAGCATGCGCACGAACTAGAAGGCATGCATACAACCCCGGAAACATATCACCGGGCAGCATGGACGAAACAACTAGAGCCATGAGAACTGTAAGTCCCTTATACAGCTCCCGTAGAGTGGGAGTTGGGCAGTTCATATCATTCCCTTCACACGGAGAATACTGGCCTGATAACCCATGCGGGGATAATACCCCGCGCTCAAGCAGTAACACCAGATATGGAAAGGGCTCGCTACCCTTGTCCATGAAAGTATAATACCAAGATGCACCTCACGTGTGTCACCGAGACCCATCTCGCGTGGAACAAGATGCACCTCGCGTGTGTCACGGAGATAGGCATTGCGCGCGGAGCGAACACAGCTCTCGTGTAAGTTTTGTACGCGGATCAAACTCTCCAATCTGCGTGGTAGTAACGGCACGCGGAGCGAACTCCACAGCTCGCGCGGTAGTAATAGCACGCGAGCGGACTCCTCAACTCGCGTGTACTCCATGCATGCGAGGCCGACTCTTCAGCTCGCTCGAGTGTCAACCCCCATGTGCAAGGCGGACTCCTCAGCTCGCGTGTAGTCATTGTAACCGGAGCGAACTCCTCAGCTCGCGTGACCATTTCAGTCCTTGCGCTTCGCGCCCTCGTCAGCTCGCCTGGTAGTGTCAGCCTTTCTGTGCGAGGCGGACCCGTTCAACACACGTCTTGAGTACGGACTTGGGGGGACTGGGACAGGGTCCGTGTTGGGGACATATGACTGGTCTATGGGCATTTTGTATATTAAGTCCCCACTCAAGATGTGTCTTGAACGGGAACTTGGGGGGACTTGTAGTCGGTAGTCAGTAAACTACCTTCCCTGCCCATAGACCAGTCATGAAACTTGTAGACCGACGTCTGGGCTACCTCGCCGTGGTGACAGATCATCGGTACCACATCGGGAATGTGCTCCTCCAAGCTCCACAAGAAGGCACCATGATAAGATAAATGCATAGTTAGTCCCACATCGGAAATGTGTAATAAAAGAAAACCTTCCTTATCTATAAAAGGAAGGCTCCCCCTGTGTATACAGGGCCCTGACTTCCCCATCTCCCTCTCCCGAGCGGGATGGATGGATGCTCTTGTAACACCAAAGGCCTATTGGCCATGATAGTGAATTCGTAAGTGGACGTAGCCATGTCCTCCGAGGCATGGTGAACCACTATATGCCCGTGTTGTCTACTGATTATGTTCTACAGTACTTCTACATAGCCTACGGGTTCTTGTAGAAACAATACCCATCGTAATAAAACATACAAAACCCAAAGTTGCAAAACACTGATATGGAATCTCAAATCTACTTATGGAAAACTGAAGTCCAAAAGATTTTATAAACAAACATAGTGATAATAGTTTGCCTAATCAGTGCTTGCTTTTGGTAAAAGAAACTCATATCATATCAAGTAAACTCATATCATATCATACAGCCTATAGACAAAAACCAAAAAATAACCATAGCATCAACCTAACACTCAAATACTCTGATTTTGAAAACCATTTAAATACCCAGAAATAAAACCCGTCAAGCATACCTGATTTGAGACCCGCCCATAAATCAGAAGTGAAGCATTACAAACCAATTTTATATAAACAGATAACAGGCAGAAATGAGACACTGAGTTTCCATCTGAAGAAGTTTGTTCTAAGACAACAAGTATTGGAGAATGTAAATGAAACTGATGTCAGAATATCCCCAAGGATGCAGACACCCCTAAGGATGCAGACACAGGCGCACACACAGTAGAGAAGAACTAAAGAAGTAATATGCTTGACATGATTTCAAAAGCAGCAAAAGTAAGAAACCAAGCATTTCTGTCGAGAAAATTCATCAACTCATGTTACTCTCTCACCTATTATGTGTATATATGCTCTCCAACTCCACCCCTTCTGATACAGATATGATGCTATGTTTTGTGTTTTAAACTTTAGATTGTTCTAGACCTTTGATTGCATGCCACACAGAATAATATAATTACCATCAAACAAATAATTATCATAAGTATGTGTCAGCGTTTGTGTTCCATCCATCACCACAGACAAACTTATCTCAATTTTAGCTATTTTTGGTAGTTTAACAGACCGGCAAGTTTACTAAAAAATACAAATAAAATTGAAACAAAGAAAAAGAAAATATCGTAGGCAATTCATCACTCGTACACACTAAGGATCAGATGATGGACATAACATAACACACCTTTCAATAAGCCTCTGCTGATCTGATATCTCTTCATCAACTATGGGTATCTTCTCATTCGTTTTAGGAATATGCTGCAATTGTTGCAAAAAACAAAAAACAAAAAAAAAAAACGAAGACAATTTATTTTTTAGCATTGATAGCAAAATAGCAACTAAGAAGTAGTCAAGTTTGCAGACAAAATGCAAAATGAACAAATACACTTCTGATACATGTTCCCTTATCCCAACTGCTTTGAACCAATTTAAAAGAATAGATTTCTAGTCTTTGCTGAGCAAGGCTGAGATTTTGTCTCACTGCCACACATGTCACAGGTTGGGGTGGGCTGTGCTCAGTCTATAAGCTTTGCAACTTTGAATTTGCATACATATTGCCAGAAACTTTAACTTGCTTAAATCTTATCTGCATATTTTTTTCTCAAATGCAGTAAGTCAGCAACGGTATGAACTAAAAGCAATAGCCTGAATCTATTTAGTATGCAGCAGCTTAAATCTACTCCCACAAAATAATGACACTGCTTGGGCCTCCTTCCTAGCCCCAGTTTTTCCCAGCAATTTCTTATATTACAAAACAAATAAGAAAACCCATTAAGAATCAACATCAAAGAAATTGAGGAGGACCCAAATCAATCAGACAAAAAAACATGAGCAATCATCTTATTCTCTAAGTCGATACCGAATCTTGCTTCAATTGGATGTGATTCCACATAGGGACATACCACATGAACTGATTTCAAATTAATCCTAGATTGTCATGAATAATTGAATTTTGCAAAGCATTTACCAGGAATCCCCTAGCGACCGAGATGATAAAAACATTATTTAATTTTTTTAGACTCGATCCAACGGATATATACATGATCCAAGGGCTCTGGATTTATCAAAAAAAGAGATGGACGGTTGTGGATAAAACTTGCCTTAAAAATTCAATTTTAAGCCAAAAAAAAAACCATAAAAATATGGGAAAAAAATCATATCCGTTGGAACAGTGCTTTGGAAAAAAAAAAATTCCTAATTCCTCACACCAAACATCATATCTCCTTCTAAATATTTCATTCTTTCACTATTTTTGTTGTTCAAAGGTTTGTGCAAGAGGAGTGATTCATAGAGGCACAATGAAGAAACGTTTCTTTGTGAAGCTTGGATCACCGTCGGTGGTGATGGTGCCACCGGAATAAATCAAAGTTCAGATTCATTGTGGGAGCGTGTTACGGTAGAGTACAACAAGACCAAACCGGCGGTTAGTATTGAAAGAACATGCACCTTCTAGTGTTAACGCTCAATGAAAGGTGATATATCAAGCTTGTGGGAAGTAGCGCGAAGCTCTTACCAAAGCCAAAACTCTTTACCGAAGCGGCGAAAATGAATTTGACGAGGTAATTATATTGATTTATATTAAGTAAAAGTTTTGTTTATATATAAGAAATGTTTAGTTTATGTTTAAAGAATATATGAAGCTCATGAAATATATGTTGTGAAAGCTAATGTTGTGAATATTTTGTTGTAATTCATATTACTCACCTGGTAAAGAACTTGAGGGGTTTCACCAAGACATACATCATTGAACAAAGTAGAACGTCCAAGTACGTTAATATCGTTTAGAGAACCTGGAAGTCCGAAGAAGGCATGTCAAATCCATGTATCGTATAATGTCACCGCCTCCAAGATGATTGTTGGTTTCTCCTTGTGGCCAGTATATTGCCCTGCCTAACCGGTGGGACAATTTTTTCACCTCTAGTGCATACAATTAAGGCTCCCGATCATCCCCGGAAATCATCTCTCTACAGCTTTGTCGAGCAGGCATCGCAAATCTGCCGGTGTTGGTCAGCGGAGGTATTGCTCGTGGTACACATTCCATATTTCTCGCATGAAGTGCTCTGAGATTTCGATGGCAGTGGATTTTGCAATATCCTTGTAATCATCGAAGAAGTCAGTTGTGATCGTAGTTGTCTTATGGCGCATGTAAGCTTTTGTTCAGTGGATAGGTCGACTCTCATAGTCGCGTGTCGTTTTTGAACAAAATATGGATCGTAGTTGGCCACGTCGCGTATCATCCTGTCAAAGACCCAAGGTTCCATTCTATACCGCCTACGAAATATATTTGGTTCATACCTATACGGATCCGTGAAGTATAAAGCTTTAAGTCGTTGATCCATGCATAAGCTCTCGATCTCTAGCAGTATAAGTACGACCTTCCAAAGAACTACCCCATTGTGTCTCCTCGTCTTCATTGCTTTGAATTTGCAAGGCAGCGGCAACCATCATGTTGAAGAATAGTGTGCATCATGATCTAGGTCTGATTGTCTTTGATTACCCCCATGTTCATGCTGCTCATTCCTTTTTAATGATCTTGCTGCTGTAACAAGAGTCAGGAGAGTCTACTGCTCTGGTACTTAGTCTCTTTTGTTTTTCTGTTTAGGCATTTTTTGGCCTCTCCTGTAACAAAAAATATATATATTAAGAAAAAAAAACAAAAAGTATTATTTTTACTCCTTTTAATGAAATTAACATATTTTTTTAATATAATATTCATAAACATTATACTCAAATTATTTTAATCAAGAATATTAGAATAACACCTTCATATAGCACCTCATTATTGGAGATGAGAAATAAGTGAAATATGAATAGTGTCACATGGAGGTGTTAAAATGAGAATAGCACCTCCAAATAGCACCTATTGTTGGAGTTGCTCTATAACATATTGTATGACAAATTCAACAAAAGAGATTCTTCTCTCTCAAAAACCTAGGTCTAGGTCAATATCAATGGTGCAAGACACCAATACAAAGCAGGAAAGTTTCTGTCTCTCGCCTTACTTTGAAGGAAAACCAACATCCAATCATTGGAGAAACTGAAGGACGATGTTTAGTAGAATGGATCCGACGCATTTGATTTTTGCCGGCCAAGAACACACAGCGGGATCTGCAAGCCCTATGTATGTAACCATACCTTCTATGAAAAATCTTTTTTTTTTATGGAGATGGTTGGACTAAGATCAATCAATACCCGGTGATTGGTGCTTCGGTTTGGGTAGCCCTGAAGAACGTCGAGTCTTCGATGGTGATACTGCAGATTGGTACTTCGATCTCAAAGATTATATGGTGGTTGTCGACATGATGGTGGTGACGGCTGTGGCATCAAGAATGGAGACGCCAAATTTTTTTAGCGTGCTATAACCTACGATGCATGGATACGGCAAAAATTAAAGAATGTTGTATCGTATCCGTATCCTGAGGCTGAAATACATATCGAAGACTACTTAGTATAGTTTGACCATATGGATACGGGATTGTATACGTTTTAAGTATTTTTGTCTGTTTAAACAATTGAAGAAAAAATTAAATACCTAACCTAATACGCTGCAGTTGTATCGAATCGTCTCTTCTGCTCTTTATATTCTCACCTCAATCTTGAAATCGTCAAATCGACTATGGGTTCGTGAATCATGGCCTTGAGTGACTGGGTACTAGTAGCTTCGCTACCTTCGCAAGCTTAGCAAATTAGGGGTTCAAGGGTTGGAGCGATTGAGAAGAGAGTTTTGCTGGCTGGGAAGATTGAAACGCAGTAAGCTTTTCTTCCAATACAAAGTGCAGGCGTACAACAAGCCAGCAACTCTCTTTCTTTCTTCTTTGAAAACGCAGCAAGACAACTCCCTTGGTCCCAAGACTAAAGGTTTAATTACTATTTAGTATGAATAGGATTGATTAAATATTATAAATAAGTGGTCAATATGATGTGTTTGAAGTCAATATTGTTTACATATGACTATGTTTGACTGTTTGTTTGTATATTGTGTGTTGGCTTTGTTTAGAGTATTGAATATTGAATATGCTCTGCCGGTTTTGTTTGAGCATATACTTTTTTTTTCATTGTATAATAATATGTACTAGTTTTTTATTGTGATATTTTTTTTTAGTGTAGGAGGATGAATAATGCGACTAATGAAACCGGTAGTGTAGGTGATGGTGTGTGAGACAATAATACTGTTTCACCTTTGTGAAAGTTTGTAACTATTACTGTTCCAGCCAAGAAAGGTGAAGGAGACAATTGTACATTTATATGCAATTTTTGCAAGGTTGCTTTTAATGGGTCACATTATAGAGTGAAGTTGCATCTCCTCAAGATAACTGGAAAATGGATTGGAATTTGCAAATCGATCTCGGATGACAAGAGAAGAGAGGTTGAAAGATTGGTAGAAGAATATGAGACCTGTAAAAAAAGATCGGGGCCTAAACTTGTTCCTCTTCCTTCATCAGCTCATGATGGTACTTCAAATGAAAGTACATATGAGCTAGATTTAATGGATGACGTTGTGGATGTTTCAAAGAAGAGAAAATGAGTGATTGGAGCACTTGACAGATCGTTTAATAATACCGCTAAAGAAGTATTGGATGGTGAAATAGCAATAATGTTTTATACTGGTGGATTGTCATTCAATTTTGCCAAGAATTCAAACTATATTCATGCTTTTAATCTGGCATGTGTTTGTCCTATTCTTTTTTACCGTCCACCTGGTTATAACGCTTTGAGAACCACTTTTCTACATAATGAAAGAGTTCATATTCAAAGGTTGTTAGAACCGGTTAAGCATCCATGGAAACAAAAAGGTGTTAGTGTGTCAGTGATGGGTGGTCGGATTCCCAAAGAAGACCACTCATCACTACAAAAAAAAAGTACTTTGGCTACGACGCAAAACCGTCGCCAATGACTCTTTTGCTGTTGCAAAATAGCATTCGCGACGGCGTTGTGACGGTAAAGCATCTGTCGCAAATAGTGGCGTCGTCAATACTATTTGCGATAGCAAAATGTCGTGGCATAAACTTTTGCGACAGCCATAGGCGTAGCTTGATCGCTGACGACGGTATTTTGCTACCGGTCATGCCGTCGCCAAACGAAATTTTACCATGACATATTTAACTACGTCCACAACTTCAGTTTACTTCCCGCCAAATTATTTCCCACCAAAATTTGGTTCCTACCATTTTTTACGAAATTTAAATTTTATTTGAGACAACATAATACAGTGGCTGAAATCTAACAATAAGTTTTTTTTTTCTTTCACAAAACTTGCAATTATCCACAAAATCTTCACTAAACCAGCAACAATGGACAATATGAACAGTAATCAAGAAAAGTACCAATTCAACAAGGCAATCAAGTTTAATACATAACAATGTAATCAAGTTTAGTACATAACAATGTCATTAAGTTTACTGGCCATAAAAAATATCAATTCAACATTAACAAGAAATCCAACACACTTTAAACAAAACAAATTCAGTACATATTGAAGTGGTGCTTGAGGTGAAGTATCATTAGACTTGTTTACTCCCTCCGGTAATTGGTTGCGATGGAGTAGAAGGTGAATTTGGTTATTCGCCAATGGACTCTCTCCGATCTGTTTCATAACCACTACTTGCATCCAGAACCTAAGCATCAATAAACCAATTACACATTACTAAACGTAAGTCGAGAAATGTTTAATTCACATAGAATAACCTAAGTCATCCAGTACCTGTCCATTGTGATTCATCTCCTTGTTCTCTAGAGAATTTACTCGAGTTTCCATCCTCTCAAACTTTTCCTCAAAGTGCTTTGCAATAGATTCAATTATTTTCTGAACCAAATCATCAGAACTTCCAGATGGGGTTGATGACTGTGGATACATAAAACTTCAAGGCACACCAAATCTATTAGTACGACAATACCCATGTCCATCCTCCCCCATCACTGAATGAAATACCCGGTCTTTTAACAGCCTTAAGGTTCCTCTAGTCCTCAGGTTCCTTTAAAAGACGTTCCTCATAATATGCCTACATTCAAGTACAAGTGGAATAACTTGATTGTACTAAAGACTGAAAGTTTAGATTATATGTAATATATTAAAACAAAAAAAGAACTTACAATTGCTACAACTACATATGGGTTCGACATGTCTCGCACTTTTTTCCACACAAGTTGGCATAGGCAGGAAAGTCATTGATCATCCATAACAACCCAACACGCATTTGAAACATTTCATTGCTGAATGAATCAAATGTTACTATACCATCTTAAAACAACTCTTTCAGCTCTTCAATAAGCGGCTGTAGGTAGACATCAATTTTATCGCCAGGTGCCTTAGGACCATCAATAAGAACAGATAGAAATATGAAGGGCTACTTCATGCACATCAGTGGTGGTAAATTCACTACTAGCGTTTTGGTCAATAGGCACAAATCAAATAGGCATGGCGAGGTTATTCGTACCCTTATATACATAAAAGGGACAAATATGAGTTGTCCGTCCCCAAATTTCCACAACAGTCCCTTACCACGCGCCTATATACAAATTGGCCACGGATGTCTGTCCCCAGAGTGACAATTTGGCCTCAGACAGATTTCGCAAACCGTCCCCAAATTTCCAGTAACATTATCTACTTCTCTGTTATATAAACTTTGGCGATGGACAGTTTTAACGTCCGTCTCAAAATGTGAGAGAATAGGAACATCCTAACAAACATACGTCCCAAGCGACAATTTGGCACGGACAATTTATGCATCTGTCTCCCATCTCACAATGTCAATTTAGCACGAACAATTTACGCATCCGTCCCCATCTCATAACATCAAATTTGGCACGGCCAATTTACACATCCGTCCCATCTTCCAACGTCAATTTGGCACGATCAATTTACGCAACCGTCCTCATCTCACGACGTCATATATACAAATATGAGAGAATATGGTCATGGACATTTTAACATCTGTCCCCAAATTGTGGAGATAATATTGGCTACGGATAATTTCACTTTCGTCCCAAGATTTGTGAGAAAATGGCCACGGTCATTTTCGTCATCGTACCTCTATACACGGTCATAATTTCACGTAGTGGCACTGTGGCAAAATCTCAAACCTTTAATTTAATGAGATGCAAGAGCGGCAAAAATGAGGGGGAATGGGTCAAGCGGCAAAACGGAAAATTGAAACTGTAAAATAATTAAGGTTTATTAATTTAATGACCAATATACCATTACGGGTTTACTAATAAGAGAGATAAGTTTGCCATCTCGGTCAAAGAGATAAGTTCTCCATCAAAGAGATATGCTAGTCGACTACCCCCTAATTCGATGATTCTGATCCATTCACGCTGATTCGACTGCCCCCTAAGGTCGACTAACCCATTATTTCTCAAACCTTAGAGAAAACCCTAATCCCTCAAAAAACCCAAATTGCTATGAGCTTACCAAACAAAACCTTTCTGGCTTTCACAGAGTTGAGTTCTCAATTACCTATGATCATCTGATTACATCTTGGTGGATCTCATCTCTAACAGATACATAAAGAGGTAAGAAACTCATATTGTTTATATAATGAATCACACACCACTAGTCATGTCAATCGCTGAACATCTTCTCCATCTAGATGTGGATATGTTCAAAATCGGATTCCAGTTTTATGTTTTTAGAATGTGTTATTTGAAGAGATTCAGTGGGTATCTATAGTCTTCAAATGTTTTGCTTTTCTGAACCAGATAAGATGTGTGAAAACAGTGAATTTATATCATCATTTTCTAATGTTCTTGAGCATGACATGTGTAATGTATATAATGACAAGATGTCTTCATTGCTACAGAAGATGATCCCTCATACCAGAAGCTTGTTTGAGAACTTATCTGATCAACAGGAGGCAAAATCCCATGTGTCATGTAAAGTTCCGGACGATGATGAGTTCATGACGATTATGAATATGGGTAGTGCGGTCAATGATAATACAAGAAGGCTTGAAGCATCTTCACCTATCAACACGAGAGAGACAAAATACAAAAGATCTATAAATCCAATTGTTCCCACTGACATGCCTATTGAACAGGGAGTGAGCGTTAATAAGACTGGAGAATAAAGTAGGTCAAGTAAGAAGCGAAAGACACGCAACTCCCGAGGACTAAACATGCCAAATTTTGGATTAAAAGGCCTAGAAATGGTAATTTTCAATTAAATTGGACAGCCTGTTGCCCCAAACGATAAAGTAGGAAAATTAGGTCAGTTTTGTGGACAGCTTGTTAGAGAAAGCCAAAATTTTCCCTTGAACGGTACAAATTTGGGTGAGATTTGAAAGGCTGGGAGAGTAGAGCAGGCATGGATCACCGTTCAAGTAAGTAATATACCTAGTCGTTTGTCTTTGGTTGTAGATATTGTGTTTTGTTTGGATATTTACTCTGAATGAAATTGATATCTAGGATGCATTGGATTGGTCTGATCCTGCCACACTACCTCTAAAAGCTAAGATCAGAGATGTCATTGTGGAGAAATTACATGAACGATAGAGGTCTTTCAAGTCCAAGATGAAAAAGAAATGATATGATCCATTCAAGGGATTGGAAAGAAGGTTTACATGTGGGAATAAACATGTTCATCCTGACCAATGACATTGTTTGGTCACTAAATGGGATGAAATAAAAAGTCAGTTAAATTATTTCTTATTTTTCAATGTTCATACTTATTGCGTAAATATATATACAGTATAATGTGGCTGCATCTAATAATAACTCAAAATTTTATTTAGGAGGTTGCAGATATAAATGTAACAAATCGACAACAATTGAAGTTGCACCAGACAACCAGAACCAAAACCTACGCTCAGCTGAGATATCAATGGGTAATGGTTTTCTAACTTTCTTGAAATTTCACCATTAATCCATGACTGATTAATTGTTCATTAGAAGTTCAGCAATCACGCTCTTCATAAACTAATTCATTCACTTCAACTTTTTACTTTTTTTTATTAATATTGTTGATTGTGTGAAAGGATATTCTTTGCCTTTGGCTTCCAATTTTAGGAACTTGAACATCTTGGAGAAGTGCTTGATAGGGTGACTTTCTTCGGCCTTGTACATTCATCAACCAAGAAAGATCTAGCTAAGGTTCAGCCTAGTAACGAGGAAGCTCAAAAAAGAATGGTGAGTGATTTTCATTGATTTCTCATTGTATGCCATTAGATGTTATGTAATATCCCACATCGGCCAAACGGAGAGGGGTTATGTGCTGTATATGTACATGCCCACCTCCAATCTAATACGAGGCCTTTTGGTGGCTCAGCGGCTTCGGAGGGGATGGGTACTCCGAGGTTAAGCATGTTGATGCTAGAGCAATCTCAGGATGGGTGACCTACTGGGAAGCTGCTCCTGAGCTGCCGGAAACAAAACCGTGAGGGCCGGTGGGCCCAAAGCGGACAATATCGTGTTACGGCGGAGCGGGTCCTGGGATGTGACATGTTATGCATGTAACCCTCACGCTATTAGTGTATTTTAAACCAAATATGAAGCTATAGTAATGGTAACTATTATGACTAGGTATTCGTTATTTTCTTATAAAGCTTGCTGTAACAAATGTAATTGTCATGCTTCTCATATTGTTAGCAACTTTGTCATATATTTAATATTGTCACAACAGTGATCATATTCGACTATTGGTATCAATATCAATTGCTTTAGAATTGCACAATTTGTAGAATGTTAAATATTTAAGTATTAGTCTTGCTGCTGTTTCTATTCATTGAATAAAATCTAGGGTAGCTACAATTTGGTTTTGTATATTGTTGTGTATTAAAAAGTTTGTGAAAGATGGTTGAGAGCTTTCACAAGTAATCATATAGGTAAGAGAATGCCACATGGGGTGTTACATTTTAAACATTACATATTTTTTGCAGGATAAATTTAAAGAGCTTGAGGATGAGGCAATTAATAAGGGTCTTGAAGTAACTGATGAGGTTTGGAATGAGTTATTTAAAACAGTGATGGCCCTGAGAAGCGAAATAGGGTGAGAGGATATGGTTGTGGTGCCAAATGGGTTGATGTTCCAGGGATTGCTACCCAAAAGAATGAGTTAAAACATCAGCTAAAAGCCTTGAGTGAGGCTTATGAAGCAGAACATGCCTCCTCCGAAAAGAGAGAAGCAGCTTTGGCGCAAAAGCTACAAGAATCAGCTAAGAGGGAAGAGACCCTAAAATCTTCTCTTGGACAGGTGAACAAGAAGTTCGATCAATTGGAAGCTCAAGTCTATGCTAATCCCTTGACCCAAATATTTGTTGTAGCCGGAGTTAATTTAATGGAGTCGTTGGATCTAGACCGTCTCATCCATTTTCTAAAGAAACCAGTGAATCCTCAAACAAATTGTCATTCAGATGACCAAACGGCTCAACATATCGGCCAAGGTTGCCCTACTTGTTAGGTAATTGTTAGTGAGTTTAGTTTTTGCCATGTTGGATATAGTTTCAAGTTAGTGGTTGTTGTTTTTTGGAAATATGTATATAGAATGTTAGATTACCAGCTTTTGGATCCAAACATGGTTAGGTTAGATCTGGATTGATAGAAACAAATTTCATTTTATCCAATCAATGTGGCTTAGATTGAATTTTGCTTTTGGTATGGAAGCTGTGATGTAGCCTTAATGATGTATAGATATTATGTAGGCTGCTACATTTCCTAGCATTGTATATGTAAATGGATATATGATAATGAGTTATAAACAAAAATACCTTCTAGCAAATGTGTTCTTTTATTTTTTTTGTTCATTTTTCGTTTTTGTAGTTGTGTTGTTCATATATTACTTCTGTGTATAGGATTTGCTGGTATTAGAGTTATTGTTATTGCAGATGTGTTCATTAGAGTTTGTGAATAAAATAGTCTTTCTTAAGCTATGATTATGTCAGTGTGCAACTAATAGTTGTTTTGTACTAGTGTTTAATTTATTATTTTTTTCTGTTTTTCGTTTTTGCAGTTGTTTTGTTTATATATTTCTTTAGGATTTGGTATGATTCCTTCTATGTATAGGATATGGTCTGTGTATAGGATATGATCAATTTATTATGTTCCTTTTGTTCATATATCTCTTTAGTTGTTTTTTTGTTTTTTACTTGTGTTCAATTTCTTTTGTTTTTATGATATTTTTTTTTTGAATTTATGGTTGAATTTATATGATGTTTAGCATGTTACAAGGATGTATATGATGTTTAGCATGTTACCATGATATATATATATATATATATATATATATATATATATATATATGTTGTATAGCATATTACCACTCATCTGTATTGGGACTCAATAGTAAACCAAAGCCAGTAAATATTTCAAAACCAGTAAATCTGCATATTGGTTTTTGTTAAAATATTCAATTTTTTTATTAAATTTGTACAAATTGGGAACGGATTGAATATTGATGTGGCAAATCTAAACCATTCTACATGGGAACGGACTATATTGTTAAATAACAAATTTTTTCTTATTATTAAATTTGCTCAAGTTGGGTATGAATGAATATACAGTGTATCAAACAGGGAGCACTGTTCTGTGTTAGAAAGGAGAAAAAAGAGTGTGTGGGTCTTTATCATTTAGGGTGAACGGACAGGAATATCCGTCCCCAAATTGTCAAAAACCAATTTGGAGATGGTACAAGGGGATACAACCAAAAATTTCGTCCCCATACTACTATTGCTACAGGCACAGATTTTGTGCCCAATGACCCTTAATAGGAACGGAAAACGGTTGTGTCCATAAGTCGATACGCTAGTAGGGATTGTAGGGAACCAAGATGACAGGCCAAGTACTATGAGCTATATTTATAGACCTGAATGGGTTGAATCCATCTGATGTTAACCCGAGCCTTACATTTCGAATGTCTCCATAAAACATTGTGTTTTTCTCATCAAAATATTTTCATGCAAGAGAATCTACAGGATGTCTAAACACTCCATCATCAGTTCTTTCCTCTACATGCTATCTCATTAGCTTTGCTGTTTTTGAACACATAAACAGCCTTTGTAATCTTGGTTTTAAAAGAAAATATCTTGTTTGTTTAGCTGCTTTTGGTGTCGCATGTTCTACAATATCATTTGATATACCACCACTGCCCTCTTTCCATCATGATGCATTGCACACACTGCATTCATTCAATTTTATATCATCACCTCTAAAAAACATACAATTGTTAGGGCACGCGTCTATTGTTATGTATGTGAACCCAAGATCTTCCACTATCTTTTGAGCTTCATAATATGACTTGGGCAGTTGCATACCTTCCGGCATTGATTCCTCTAATATCTCCAATAAGGTTTTTAATGGGTTATCTGACCACCCATGAAGAACCTTTGCTTGTAGAAGCCGAACTATAAATGATAAGGCTGTATGTTTCTTAGAACCAGGATACAATGGAAGGTTTGCACCTTCTAAGAGCTTTTAGAACGCCTTAGTCGGCTCATTTGGCCCCAAAGATGGTTATGTTGAGTTTTCCCTATTATGTTGATCATGTGCATCTATAGGAACTCCTAAAGCTTCTTGGACAAGCCTGACCATATCAACCTCTAGATAAGAAGACTCATTTTGATGTCCATCCACCAGATCAACAAAATCTGCAACCTCGCCATGTTTCTCCCATTTCCTATACTTCTTCCAGAAACCATAATCTCAAAGATGCTACCACACAACTAATCTTATATACATATACCTATTTTTGTATTTTTTACAAGGGCAGTAAATCCTTGAACCCAAATCCTTATTGTTGTATGCAAATGTCAAGAATTTATCTATCCCATCATAATATATGCTTGAATGCCTATTTGCTAGGTCTATCCACAACTTGTCTATATTTATCTTTAGCAATGTTGTCAGAAATCTACCACAAATATTCAAGAAAAGAATAGTTTATTAAATTAATATGACTAGAGACTACCAAGTAATCTAATGAATTTTATCAATTAACAAGCTAGCATTTTCCTAGAAAGTAATACCGTCAAAGTATAACACATACAATTGTAATTTCATAACAACAAATGCACATCATATACAAAACAATAGCATAGACATTGAGTTAACATAAATTTATAAGTTATGAAGAGAACATAATTATGAATAATATATACTCTAGTGTGTATAAGAATATAGACCACAGATACAAGTATATTCCCCTTGGTTTTCTAAATATTTATCTCTACTATACTATGCATGACAATGTTATATGGCCAAAACCAATAAAATGTGTCGGTATAAACACTTACAGAGATTAAAAAGAACTGAAACATGTCAAGATAATGAAAGGAGGAAAATGAATTTGTATTATACTATTATATACTTGCAGTAGGAACAACGAGGATAACTGAAATACAAGATGCACTTTCAAAACCAACTCTTCCAAATTTGAAGCAAGGTTACAGCTACTGCAATAGCTACAACTTGTCCTTCTGCAATGGAACGAGTCATATAGAACTAATCAAATTCACAAACCAGATAATGAAGCACAATCAAAAATCCATCTAAAATTCAAAACACTCTGTTTTGTACAACTTAAAACAGATCATTCTACATCCATATAATCTTACTAGTAACTTTTCTTTGCTCATAACATTACAAAACATACGGAATGAAAACCTCATAATCGATCATATACCTTGACAGCTAAACCCTAAACTGAACAAAAATTGAGCATTATATTATAAGAGAACATGTTTGTCCTTACTCAATAGATTGATTCACACACAAGAACAAATCTACACACAACAAATTGAACACTAAATTAAAATACCCAAACAGTAAAACGAAATTCATAAACAAATCTACACACAACAAACTGAACACTAAATTGAAATACCCAAACAGTAAAATGAAATTCATAAAGAAATCTGCACACAACAAATTGAACACTAAATTGAAATACCCAAATAGTAAAACGAATCTCACAATTTGACATATCCAAACACTAAATTCATAAACAATAGAACCTTAACAAGCACCAAATTGAAATACCCAACCACAAATTGCAAAATCGAAATAGGTTTTCCTTCAAAAATTGAAAAATAAGGAGAGAGAGAGAGTACAGACGATCGAGTTCAACAATTTGGCTCGGGTGTCGAAGACCGAATAATTCAAGAGTAAAGAACAGGTTGAAGATGGAGTATGGCTTAGAAAAGAGTTTTGAAGATGTAGTTGTAAAATACGATTGAGTTTTGAAGATGGAGTTGTAATAGGAGAGGGATAGGTTGTAATAGAGTTGTATGAGTTCAGACAAGATTAAATGAGATAGGGCTTTTTTTTTTTGTCAAATTAGAGATAGGGCTTTTTTTTTGGCGGTTAGAAAAAAAATTTGGATTTAGAAAAATTTTAATATGGCAGGATTAAAATAGCGCCTATTTTTGGACTTAGCATTTCGATTTGGAGGGATCATTTGCTACGTCAATTAAAACGTAGCTGCAAATTTATACGACTGCATTAAATACCGTCGTAAATTCTTTGTTTCCATGCCACGGCATGATATAGCCGTAGAAAATAATTTTATCATTTGCCATGGAATTATTTGCTACGGCGTGTCATTGCCGTCGCAAAATAAATTTCTTTTCTGCTACCCCACGTTTGCCGTTGCAAAACAAGAACTATTAGCGACGACATTTGCGCGCCGTCGCAATCCGTGGTAGATAAAAAAATTATTTTTTATAGTGATCAATATTATGGCAGTTTGTAAATCCGGAGCAATGTTTTTGAAGGCAGTGAATTGTGAAGGAGAATCCAAAGACAAACACTTCATTGCTGACTTACTCATTGAGAGTATTTTGGAGATTGGTCCACAAAATGTTGTCAAGGTAATCTGATAATGCTAGTAGTTGTAAAGCTACTGGAGCCATAGTTAATGCTAGATTTCCACATATTTTGGACTCCATGTGTTGTGCACACATTTAATCTTGCCTTGAAGAACATATGCACACCTGCTTCAACTATTGCTAATAAGGATGTTTATGATGCATGCATGCAATTGGATTACTAATGTTGCGGATGATATGTGGTTTATAAAGAATTTTATTATGAACCATGATATGAGCTTAGCTATGTTTAATGAGCATTCAAACTTGAAGATGTTGTCTATTGCCGCTACTCGTTTTGCTTCTATTGTGGTGATGCTTAAGAGATTTAAGATAAAACAAGGGTTAGAAAGGATGGTGATAAGTGATCAATGAGAAGCTTATAGAGATGATGATGTGGCTAAAGCAAGAACCGTGAAAGACATGATATTGAATGATACATAAGGAAAGATTGATCACACACTTGTTTTTTTTTCTTATTATTTTTATTTTATTTGAGTGGCAGTATAGTTTGCATTGCCCATATATGAGATGCTTAGGTGGAATAACACAGATGAACCATGTCTTCACAAGGTTTATAAGTGGTGGGACATTATGATTAAGAAAGTAAAGACCACGCTATCTATAAAGAAGAAGGCAAAGAACTTGAAAAGCCTTGGGAATTGTATGATGTGGTGTACAACATTTCAATATCAAGATGGACAAAGAGTTCCTCACCACATTCATTGAACCCGAGGTAAATTCAATATATTTATTTGAGATTTAGTTTTACTATTTTACATGTAACTATAAATCAATAATTTTTTCTGTTATTATTCATATTGAAATTGTAGATATTATAGCGCAGAATATCTAAATGGAGCTCCTAACCGTGTCCCTCCACATCAAAATAGTGAGATTTCAAAAGAAAGAAAATAATGTCTCAAGAAATACTATGTTAATGGAGAGCAGAGACGAAGTGTGAATGAGAAGTTTACCTCTTTTTTAGCATGCTTGGATGATTTTTCAAGTCCTGATTCTATCAATGATAGAGGTAAGATTGCACCAGTGAAATGGTGGGTTGTCCATGGTCTAGCACACCAAATCTCTAATGGTTAGCTTTAAAGCTACTAGGACAACCTTGTCCATCCTCTTGTTGTGAAAGAAATTGGAGCACCTACAACTTCATACACTCTTTCAGAAGGAATAGAATCACTCCATAAAGAGCCAAAGATTTAGTGTTTGTGTTTAATAATCTTCGTCATCTTTCTAGAAAAACTCCATAATATAAGGGTGGAAACATGTGGGATATCGGAGGGGATAACTTTGATTCGATGGATTTGGTTAATGGTGACATGCTTGAGGTGGCCAACCTCTCTCTTGATGAACCAAATTTCAAGGGTGTGATCTTTGATGATGCAAATGAAGATTGAAGTAGTGGAACTTGGACTTATTGTTGCTTCTTTTGCTTGAACTTGTTATTTATTTTGCTTGAACTTCTTGTTAAACAATATGTCTTCAATGATAAGTATTTCACGATAAGAGAAACCCTAAACAGAGCAGCAGCGGCCTCCCAACAAAACAGAAACAGACTCGTCTGGCGGCGGCCTCGGTCTTGGCTGGTCTCTTGACCATGCCGATGCCCTTGGCTTGCAGCCGGACGGGATTGCTATTTTGCCCGAGGCTCCTTGGACGGGTATGTTTTTGCTTGAGGTTCTGCAGGTGATGGTGACCATGTTTGGTAGACGTCTTGCAAGGAATATGTCGTGTTGCATAGATCCGGTGGAGACGACGGTTGATGCTAGACCGATTGCAGAGAGTCAGGGCAAAGCTGGGTGGTTGCTTCGGGGCGGCTGGGTTTTATGTTTTGCTAGGTCAAATAGGAGAAGCTACGCGGTGACATCGGGCAAGTTTGGTGGTCGGTGGTGGACTAGGGGTGTGGATCAGCAACGATCGAAGTTGGGACGGGAGCTCCGGCGATACTATATGGTGCAATGGCGTTGGATTAGCAAGTGGGCCTTTTTCAAATGGGCTTGAGCTGGACTCTTGTCTGGCGGCTGTTTTGGTTTCTAAGTGGGGCTAGGGTTTTGCTTTAGCCCAATTCAAAGTACTTAACTAGTCTATTTACAGTAAATCCTTGTTTAGGATGTGTGATTTTCCAAAGTATTAGTACTTCAGTATTTCTTTGTTTAGAAATAAGTGAACATAATCTTTATAATGAATAGTGCTAGGATGTCACGTCCTTAACTTGCCCAAACGTTTGGCAAGGGAAGACATATATGTCATTCTACCTTGAGTATCAATGAATTTGTCGTATTTCTTTTACATCAAAAAAAAAAAAGTCTTTGAATTGCTTGTTGTTGTTAATTATTCCATAATTATTTTCGCAATTTTTCACCAAATAGATTTATTAAAATAATAAATATATATATATATATATATATATATTTATTATTTCTTGAAATGTACCCGTATCCTAATTTATTTATTTTTTAAAAACATATCCTCGTATCGTATCGTACCCATACCTGTATCCCGTATTCGTGTCAGTGTATCGTAGGCTATGACAAAGCAGAAGGCCGTAAGACTGCGATGAGAGTTGTTGGGACGTCGACTGCCGGATCCCGTCTTCTTGACGGTGACGAACCCATCTTGGTGGCGGCTTGGGTTTTTCCTTCTTAGGCTGATGTTTGGACATGGATCTCTGAAGAATGATCATGGGCCTTGTCGCCTTGAGGTTACCGAAACTTTTGGGCTTCCTTGCCCAAAAGTTAAAATTTAGTTTTATTTAAAATTTGCCTATTTCAGTGTTTGTCATTCATTGATATTAGGCTCTCAAATAAGGGAGTACCTTAATGTTAAATGATTAGGTTTATTCTATGTATCACTGTGATCTTGTATCACAAACTTTTTATCTACCTTTTAGTCGGTAGAAGAAGGGTATGATGATCTCTTTTGACTTAAGTATTAATATATCATAGATATTTTTTTTAAATTGTATGACAAATTCTGTTAATTATTTAATTTATTTCTTTACAAGAACAAAACCCGTGACAAAGCACGGGTTACATGCATTTCTAGTTAGCTCCTCAATTGCGACTTTATTAACAATTCGAAATGGTATGTGTACGTATATGTGACGTTTGAGAAAGTTTTGTACCTGCTCAAATGAATAGTGTTTGGCGTAATAGATGCAGGAAAGGATAACTTGTCTAGAGGGGAAAGACCCTGATTAGTAGTCAGTATGATTTTGGAAAAGCATGTTTCAGAAGATTTATGTTGTTTATCGACTTGCTCATCATTCATCTTATACATCTACATCTGTATTATAATACCTTTCCAGTATATATAACTTATAACAAGTACATTATACGTATACACACCTCGCATATGGGGTGCGAAATTGTATTAGGTAGCCTATCACGAACATTGACATAGACAATTACATGCAAAGAATCAGAGTACATGCATAGTATATAGGTAAAGAGTACTATATGCAAGAACTAAGACATTTTGTTATAAGTTGGGGGAGACATGTTGGAAGTAGGAAGAGGGTTAGAAGCGGCGTTATTAGGAACACCCGCTCCTCCTGCCCTGGCCGCTGCATCAGATCCCCCGATTTTCGCCAACTGCTCATTCGCCATGTGTTCTCCGGCTCTAGCAATTTCTCCGGCCTTGGCGACATGATGCGACATTGCTGCTTCCGCCTCTTTTGCCAATCTCACCTCATGAGCGATGTCTGCTCGGGCTTTCGCTATTTCTTTCTCGGCCTATAGATTATTGGAATGACAGCGTTAGACTGTTACATATTATACCAAAACATAAGAAGAGAGCAGGCGATCAGTCATGTATGATCTAATATATGCACATCTGATCGACATCAATGGAGACTTGTCATGGGACAGAAGCTCTACAAAGGTGACTATCCAAATGATGTTTGCCCCTTTTGTTTTTCTTCGACGGGATCTAAAACTACATGGTTATATAATTTGATTTTTTATCAATCATGTTTCCAACATAAGTCCCATATACTTGAAACCCAATTTCCCCGTAACAAGCAAGGACATCGATCAGCATTATATCATCAACTTCAAATGATCCATATACGAAATCCTATATTTTTATTTTTTTTTGTCAAAGGCTACAAGTATAATGATCTATGTAAAAAGTATATATGGTCTTGTACCTTCTCTTCAGCCCTAGCCTCTTCCTTGACCTGCTTCATGGCTCCCATTTCACTGATCTTGTCCTTAATAGCCTGCATTTTTGCCTTCTTTTCTTTTCAACAACCTAAATCAAAGGAGTTGTACAGTATAAAGCTCCAAATGGGGCATTCTCAATTGTGCCATATATATAGATGTAGTAGGATCGACATGGTGCAGATGTTAAGTACAAATTTGTGGATGATGTTTGAAGGGACTATCATTAAGCACTCTAAAATTAATCTAAACCCCCCAATGCTAATTCAAGGTCCGGTTTTTAAGCTGAATTCTTATGTATGGTGTGTGATGCAAGTTTCATTATTCAAGAAGGGGAATAGGCTAGGGAACCCCATGCAATACTGAGGCAAATCTCCAATCGTCATGGTCTATTTTAGTATATCTTAGACCATGCCCTGAAGTTTTAGACCTTTGAAAAGCACTGTTCAACCAAATAGTCTGGTCTATAATTTTTCTAACTCCGATCGTTCAAGGTCTAAAGGATTGAGTTGAAGTGGAAATTGAAAAACATGTGTTGATTGAGTTAAAGTGGGTCAGTTTTTGGTGGTCTAAATGATGGTCTAAATTTAGACCCAGAGGGCAGAGATAGACTTTACCGAGATTGGAGATGGCTTTAGTACAACCATGTCTGTATTATAGACTTTGAACCTTCAATTGGAGAAGGCCTAAGTACCTAAATAAGATCATTGAATGGCAATTTGTCGACAGGGGTTGATTGCTCGACTACTCTTTCACTCTTTGGAATTGAATATACTTCAACTACACCTACGTTTTTCGTTTGAGAATTGTTAGTGACCAAAGCTGATTCCTCAATCATAGGCAAGTGGCAGTATAGACAAAGCCAGCAGCTTCTTGGGCAAAGCTCTGCCCTCGCCTTCACCTCTTTCATCTCATTCACTAGGAGCTCATCTAAATGCTCAAATAACCCACAATCCCTGAAGGCACCCTTAATCCTCTCAAACTGAGAGTCAATAAGGTTCAACTGCCTAAAATCCTAATCTGGCTTCTTGTATCCATCACTAATCAAATTCTTTGCTCTTCCTGCCAACAATGCAATTCAAACAGGTCAAAATGGATCACCATGCCCCTCATGGATCCTACCAGAGGGAAATATTATCTCTGTTTAAGTGAAAAATGAACCGGATATGGGAAACATTGTCAACGTTGGCCACAACAATCTGAAACTAATTCAATAAAGTTACTATGAAGGAAATTGTCAGCAATGCAGATTCTAGTTTAGCACTACAAGTCCACAACACGTCGAACCAATTTTTTCGGTTTCCAATAGAATTTTGAGCTTCCAAAAGTTTTAGTTTCATAACAACAAACCAGTTCTTTGGCTACATACATGATACATATTCAAAAGTAAGATTGGAAGTACAATTATTCACAGTATATCTGTCAACTGACCTAAAACATAGTCTAGCTTCCACGGTAAGTTGAGAATGAGAATGGTGACAGCAGTAAAGGAACATGAAAATGTTCCAACTTCTGTGACTCCCTGATTTCAAACACTATGGATACATAAGGAAAGAACCCGCCTGGGCAGTACTTGCCAGTGTTAAAACTTATCCTGTATATCCCTGGGTTCACCGCATCAACTATGCTCAACAACTGACCACTTCGCCCATCACTATTCGTAGTTGAAGACCCTTGAAATACCCAACCGCCTGTAGTTGACTCGCCAAATACAGGACGAGGTTGATGACCCTTCCACATTTCTAAACATACCTCAATGCCTGCACCCGGAGATCCTCGAGAAATATCCAAGACATGAGTTGTGATGGGTGGACGGGTTCGAGTTGGAGTCTCGGTTTTAACAGCTGAAATGTCAGAAGAAGCACTTAGATGACCTCCAATAATGCTTACACGATCTTCTAGGGTTCAGAAAACAACAAATGCATTAATTTATATAGAAACAAAATGAAAGGAAAGAAAGTGAATGTTCCTCTCTTAAAAAGATACAATATGCAGGACTGCATTAGCATCATCCTGATTATAAACAATTATAAAATAGAGCAACTGGAAATAAAATTACCTTCCACTTTCTTTGCAGCAACTGAGGGATTCACACTGCCTGTGGAAGGAACCTTTTCTTTAGTTGAGAAAAGTTTCGCAAGACGTAGTTCTGTTATTTTCATCTGCTCCTTTGCTGCAATTTCAAACTCAACAATAGGCCTATTTGGATATCGTTTCTGCAAAGAGGAAAAGTAAACTTAGTGATTTGAGCAACAATTTATGGGACCTAGTAATTCCAAGGGAACTGAAAAATAAACATCAGCATAAATATCACATGGCTTTCAACTTCATTTGTCAGTTTCCAGGCATAATATCTATTGAACGCAAAACTATCGAAAATAACATGTACAATTCAATTATTGATTATCTTTAACTATTTAAACTTTTGGTAATACACTCTATTATGTTCGTCACTGTTCTGATAGAGAACGAAAACAGGCAAGATTCTAAGAATGATGCAGTAGCCACCACTTTGTTAGAAAATAAGTACCCTTGCAAGTCCAAGACTATTTTTGGTCCAAAGCAACGTAAGTCTCCTTGGTAGGCAAAGAGTGGATCAGTGATAGATGATGAATAATTGTAATTAGTAAGAGTATTTAAGAGTCAATTCAGGTCTTAGGTTAGTCCAAGAGAGACGTTATTAAAGGAGTCTTTGGTATTCTATGAGTATAAGGCCCACATTAGGCTATCTCTTGTAAGCCTGATCATATTGGAAGTAAGAGATTATTAATGCTCGGTGCCTATGATATCTCCTCTCCTACATTGTTCTCTTTGCTCCACCTTTATTCACTATTCCCTAACTTCTGAAGTAATCTACAGCAGCTTTAGACCATCTTTGTCTTCTAAATATACTGTATTTTTAAACATTTATACTGTATTTCTTAAGCTCTAGACCATAACCATACTCACACCCACCCCTGCTCTATCCATCATAATATTCGTATTGCAGCAAAACATCCTACCAGCTCTGAGTAACTCTTCCCCTTGCTATTACAATGGTTACCAATACGCTTTCAACCAAAGTTATCTGTATCACCAGTGGTTTACGAGAAGAAGAAAGACAATGAAATATACACGTATCAATTCATCATCTTCAGCTATTAGACAAGAAAAACAACCAAGACAGCCAGGTCCAGAGGATTGTTACACAGGAAGTTGCTGATTTCAACGAGGACAGAAATGCCAAAGTGTTCCTGGATTGGCTATATGGCTGGGTGAGTTTCTTTATGTGGCATCACATGGCAGAGGAGCGAAAAGCTGAAAAGGCTTTTGCAGGAAGCTAAACTGAAGTGGACAACTAGGTTTGGTGGAAAAAATAACATCAAACTCACTTTACATTCAATAAAACTTAGGAAGACATGATACTGTAAATGCTGCGTTGTACCGATTAACTACAACCAAAGCGGTTTCTTGTCCCTTTGCTCTCTATACCCAAAAAGGACTACAGACGGCTTCAAACCATTTCTGTCTTCTAAACATAATCTCTTAAGCTTTCTAACTTTCCTACTGCACCACCATAACCGTACTTTAAACGGCTTCTGCCTTCTAAACATTCTCTAATTCTTATGCTTTTAACTTTCCTAGCACACCATATTCATAATAACACCTACCCTTGCTCTGTCCTACATCACTGTACTTAAGTGTATACACAGTCCATTGGCAACAAACTACATGTAAAGCTGTGAATTGAGAGACAAAAACTATAGAAAATCTCTCTGACTTTAAATCAGCCAAAACATGGAAACCAAAAGTCTCTACTACATGCCAATTGATACTGCAATAATTTATTCACTTATTGATTAAGTTGTTTTCAATTAACCATTCCCTACAATCCTGAATTTACCTTGAAATGGAGATCAACTTTAATAGAAAACTACCTTCAATTCAGCAAGTATCTCATCAGTGCTCTTCCCCGATGCACATATTAGAAATACAAACCCAAACTTTTCCCTGTATCTAGCATTCCATTGAGAGAGTTCCTGTGAAAGCCAGGTAAATTATAGCAAATCAAAAACCTTCAGTCAAATAAATAACGGGAAACATTAAAGTAATTTTCATTTTTAATATTATTAAATTTTATATGTCTGTATATTCTTTTTTGTTGTTTTTTAACAGCAAGAAGAAAGCGTTAGGATTATACTGACCTGTAAGCTAGAACTAGTAGCAGTTGCAATAGCAGTTGACTGCTCTCCTTTGCTCCATCTACAAAAGTAATACTACACTAATTACTTGAATGCAAACAAATAATAATAAAAGAGAAACAAAAAGTAGAGTGGTTAAAGTAGCATCAATTCAAAGACAGTAAACAGAAATTCCCCTTATCCTTTACTGGGTATACAGCTACCAAGACTTCAAGGGATCTGAAAACTTCAAGGCCTCTCATCTTGATAATACACCCATCTCAAACATAACTTGACTTAAGCAATTGAGGACTCAAATTGGCCACAATTTCTTTTAAACATTCAAAAGTAAAGTAAGGATAGCAATAGAACCTTAACTCAAATCTCATCCATTCAAATCCATTCAATTCTTCATGTATGGGAATTCACTGCGTGAGGATCAGAGGCAGAACTACATGGGACCAGGGAGGGCATGTGTCTCCCTTATGTGTGTTCTTTAAATCCTATGTTGAACTATTTTTTATCTGTGGGCTGATTATTCTTTTCTAAAGTCAATTTTATCTAGCCAGCGGTGAGTAGAAATAACGCTCAATGTCCTCAACTGTTTGTGCCAATAATAAAGAGATACAAAGGATGCAAGGCTACCAATCAATCGCTTAATAACAAGTGTGAGTGGTTCATATTATAGATGCAGATAATGATTTCGGAGCGTTCATGTATATCTTATGATTTCCACTAGTGTGTGAAAAGTGCCCTTTGAACTGATAGTTCAAACAAATAAGTAGATATATCAAAAAAAAACTATAGTTCGAAAGATAAGAACTACTACATATTAAGCAATGATTTCTTATTTAAAACATGAAAAAAAAAAAAGAGGTTCTTAAAACTGAAAGCTATCTACTTTATCTCTTTCGGTGGTCCAGGAACACCATAACCAAATAATACATCAACTCTAATGATCATACTCATCTAGATCAAACAACAGAAACAGAATATCACACTAACAATCCAGCCTATCAGTAAGAGCCTAAAACAAACTAATAATCTCGATTATTTCAATAATGCATATCAAAATTCTCAATTGCTAGAGCATAATCTAATGAAAAAATCAAGAACAAACAATTAACAATTTAAAAAAAGAAAGAGGAGGATGAGAAAACTGAACTGAGCAGAGGTGGGGTGAGAAGAAGAAGGAGGAGAGTGGCCGATCTGAGGATGAGCGGAGAAAGCCTGAAGCCAACCGGTGACGTCGACCTTGTTGAACCAAACCTCTCTGGCAGAAGTCACGGCTTCCTCGAGAGACGAGAAAGGCGAGGCCTTGGCCATCTCTTTCGCGAATTGGGCGCTTCCGCAGCAAGCTCTGAACTCCTCCTCCTCGAACTTGAATCCCTCCATATCTGTCTTTCTGTGACTAGACCCTCAGTGGAGACTCCTCCTCCTCTGTGTGGGATCCTATTAGGACAAAGACCCCACCAATCTGGCTTCTTATACTCGTTTTTTTTTTTTTTTTTCATCTACTTCTACTGTTAATAAAGCCAGCCAGAAGGTTTTTTTTCACTTTATCAATAGTTAAATTTTTAAACTACCTGAATTACCCTTTCATTATTATTGTTGAAGGAGAAAAGATAACGAGAATAACGGTATACTTATTCGTTGATAGAAAGATATATTTATAGGCATTACATAGAGTCTCCCGAAGGATCTAGAAGATCTATCAACTATAATCTATTCTAATAAAGAAACTGGATTAATCAATCTTACGTGTATTAGGGCAAGACACATAACAGGAGGACGGAAATATAATTTCCTTAAACACTCCCTCTTGTGTTGCGTCCTTAATACGATATGGTGCTTATGGTGTTGCCTCGGTAAAAACTTTGCCAAGTAAAACAAAAACCTCGTGGGTAAAACAAAAGACTTGGACGAAGGGAAAAAGAGCACAACGCACCAATTACAATTGAAAAAAACATGTGATGCATGTAGACTCCTCCTGATATCTACACAATGACTCCCCCTGATTGGTAACTCAATCTCGGAGTATAGATAAACGGCGCAAACCAATGCACTTCACATACTTTAAAAGTAGACTTGGGCAACGATTTAGTCATTAAATCCAGCCACAACATCCTTAGATCAAACTTGCTATGCTTAGCATTACTTTGATCTTTAAGGAGAAGGTTGCCTAACAACTCAAAACATAAGTTCGCGTTGAAAATCAGATTCACGTGTGGCATGACCTTTGTGTACTAAAACAGTCATAACTTCTTCGATACAATATGTATGGATGAACCGTATAGAGTTCTCGAAACTAGACACACGTAGCTTTCCAACCATATAAGGTCCATAACCTAGTTCATCTTGAGCTGATCACAAAGCTCTGTTGAAGTTGATTGTTCTGCTAAAGCAGATTCTCGGACAGATCCGTCCTACTTTACGAAAATAGCCATAACTCACTCAATATGATAGGTGTGATCAAATGGTTGGTGTCCCTGGAAACTAGACACATAGACCTTTAAAATGGTATCAATTTCACCATTTTCCAACGAGTGGGATATCCTATAGGTCCGGTGGAAGTTGACCTACGAAACTGGGTAGATTCTGATTTCACATTTGATGTGTCTTTCTGTAGGGATGAATAAGCTTGAACCTTTCATAGAAGGAATCACTGCCATTACATTGGCATTACGTGGGCGCATCCGGCCACTACTTTGATGTTCTTTCACACTCATCTAAGAGAGAGCGAAGATGCTCGACCGCTAGGAAGAGAGTTGAAAGACTAAGGAGAACTTGGCCTTACAAGTTTATAGTGAATGAGATGTCGAGTCAAGCATATTGTAACAAATACATGAATGTGCTACCATACTTAGATGGAGAATTTCTCCTAAGACTTCTTCGTCATATAGACGAAACAAGTCTTCTCAAGACTTCAACCGATCAAGGGATACATATAGGCATAACTTCATCGTCCTTTAGCTTGCCTTAAGCCGACAGATGAATAAGCATCATCAATAACGGTCCTCACTTACGAGACCAAGTGTTCCCAAGATCCTTTCATTCTTAATTTTGGATCAGTGACATCTCTTAGTTTAACAAGAGTTCATCACGATTCATCCAGAATTTACCCGCAAATAGGCATAATTCTTCATATCCCTTCCCTAATCAAGTAGATACTTAGCAAATACCTTGCAAACGCGCTCCGTGGTCAGGAGCCACTTGATTTGGGTGAAAACCGATCTATTCAAGATCTTTATGTACATCTCTTAGTTCCCAACAAAGATAAATTGTGACCACAAGCTGCGTGTTCAGTTTTTCAGAAACTACCTAATTGACAAGGTAGTGGAGTGCAATGACATCCATTACGAGAGTATATCTCATCATAGTCGATTCCAGGGCGTCTGTGAGACACCTTGCGCCAGAAGGTGAGTCTAAACTCTTTTTCTCACTACGCTTTCTAACAAAGACATAACTGATAGAGTTTACACTTGGGGTGTTGGCGTCACCTAACCAAAGCACCATCTCTTTGTTTAAACTGGATCGCATCTTTCCATTTAGGCCAATCTACAACGTTGGTATTTTCTCAATGAAGTATGGTTCGATATCAAAACTCATTAAAACAAATCATCATGTACACCGGTGTAATTTCTAAGTGTAGAGATCTCTATATGGATTGGTATTGACATTGAGGCGTCCCCCAATGATGACCATAATCCATAAATAACAGACGAATGAGTATCATTGATCAAATGATCAAGTTATGCCAAACTCGCATTCTTCCTTGGCCAGTATGTATTGACCAAGTGGCATCCCCCTAAACCATGGTAGCCATGGCCTAGCGACACCATCTACCACATTTGTGGTGTCACCATGCCACCATCTATGGGTGACGACATGTCCTCTTATCTGGACATCAACATGTCCTCTTATCCGGACATCAACATGTCATTATCCGGACATCAATCCTTGCAGGCATGTTTGCAGCATGTATATGTGATCTCGTCACTTTAGGAAACTTGATGAGACACAGTAGGGACAAACCACGACAATTCCAAGTCCTTCTACTTGAACATTCTTGTTCTTATCTCCCCCTAACGACGGGAAGACTGTCTCATCAAAGTGACATAAAAGAGATCGCCTGTCAAGGTCCTTACATAAAAGAGATCGCATGTCAAGGTCCTTATATAAGCGGACTATAGTCGGAAGCTCATGTCTTATTCAAAGACAACATTCATCATAAATAACCCATCATTCTGCGCTTGTGGAGGCGCAATATGGCACATACAACATGTGGACGATATATATTGCAGAACGTTAACTCAATCCGTTAACAAATATGCATACCGTTACAACCGTAACATAAAGATTTGAATGATGGTGGGCAAAGATGAATAAGTAAAACTATGACCCTGCTACAACCCGTAGTCGTTGGTCTTACTGGTCTAAAAAAAACCGCTGGCCTCACCGCCGGGACCAGTTAAAAAGAAATCAGTTGAACCGATCGCCGGCATCACCAGACCTTTGTTTTACACTTCCTTTAACGGTTCACTATTTTCTAGAGCTTCAAACGCTACCAAATTTTGTAAGCAGGTAGACATGGGCGTTAGGATTGCAAAACCACCAGTCTTAACGACGGAACCGGCCTAAAACGTGCCGAACCGTCCGTCGGAGTCACTGGACATCCGTGAACACTTATGTTGAGCGGTTCACCACCTTCCACGTCTCCAAATGCCACGAAATTTTGTAAATCAGTAGGCTTGGATGCTAGAAATCCGTGGCCATAAACAGAACCTCAAGAACCGGTCTAAAATTTGGTGAACTAGTCTTCACAATGACTGGTCCGCAAGCTGAAAAAAAAACCGGAAATTCTAGGTTTTTTTCAACTTTTCAATCATTGTTAAGATTCCCCATAACATCTAATTGTTATGGTTTGAGTTAAACCATTGTGAACATTACCATAGCATCATTATGCCTCAAAGTGAACAATGAGAAGCCATTAAGCCGACATCTTATGTATCATTTCTTGTAGAATCATTTATAAACATTGTAATGTCTTACTTAGTGAACAACGACTTAGCATCTTGTTTATAGGCTAGTCTATACACATTTTCTTTAGCGTAAGAGGGTGTCGCTCCTAATATTTGCTAAAGAATAGGCTTTACAAAACAAGTAACGAGCATGACCAATGTGAGATCATAGGGGGTTCTTTTGCGTCATATGTGCTTATGAAAGCATGAGTAGTGCCTCCATTATATAGGAGGATGACGCGGACGACTTTAATGTCATTTATAGGCCGTGAGCATTGCTCATGACTCCACCAAGTTGTATTTTGGTGATCTTTGATCTCAATGGTTACTTTGCTCAAAAGAAAGGATGTCCGTGAGAGTCTTTACTCTATAGTATACGGATCATCAAAACACATCCAAAATTGTCCCAGACGATTTATGTTAAAGCCTACATGAGTCGATGTCTCCATTCTCATCATTGGTGACAATAACCGATTCAATTAACCGAATCTTAGTGACTCATGAATGTTGCGCATTCATTATAGTGATACATAAGAAATTCTCATCAATTCTCACAATGTATTTATAGGTGATAAACGTTGGCGTGAATATCATTAAGTCATAGCACGGTTCGATTGCTTCCTTATGCATAAAGAGCATGTGTGACTTTAATCATAACGCCATTAGGCATTGAAACTTGAACATTAATCCGCTCTTTGATTATTTATGATGATCTAATCATCGTAGTCACAACGGATTTATAAAACACTAAATCCATGAATAGTTGTCTATTCCTTGCAATAAGCTAAGCACTCAATCTCGCTACAACACATTCATATACCAGAATGTAGAGACAACAGTCTTATGTCAAGACATAGAAACCGAAATTTGTTAACAATTTCGATGGAGATTGAAAAAAAAAAAAAAAAAAAAGGTATTAGAATCCTGTAGAGTGCATTACATGACGTGTAATATTACATAGATGGACGAAACAAGGCTTAGAACATGCCAAAACTTGGCAAAATTGGTCGTGAGCACCCACGACCCACTGTTGGATCTTGTAGAGAAAGAGGAGGATTTTTCAACATCCAATTTTGGATGAAATTTAGCGTAACACAATTTTCTTTTTGCAATTATGAATCCGCTCAAGTGTGTAGAAAACGACTTGTTTGTAATGCCTTTGCAATTGTATAAGTGTGCATTGTGCCACACTTGACATTACAAATCCTCTTTTGATCCAAAACCGATGTGCATTGCGCAACATCATGATATTACTGGTGGTCCAATGTAGTCCAATGTAGTATCATGTTGTAATGCGATATATTGCATTAATATATAGCTTATGTGGATCGAACCATATGTGCCAGACAAAATTCGAATATACATGCCAACAATTGTATCGAGGTCTTATCCATGAATTTAATTCAAAATATAACGACTAAGTAACTTTAGTCAAATATGTGAGGTATACGCCTTCACAAAACTTGGAAAAATAAACGGATTTTGTAGTCACTTAGACTATTAAACCGAAGTCATGTACTTCATATCTTCTGCAATATAACTTTTGCTTTTAAAATCCGTAACCGTGAGAATAATGTTCTCATCTTCTTTCATATAGTGAGTTTCTTGTTTCAAGAACTCCATATATTTCTTATACATTTACCATATTATTGCTTCTTTGCAATTAATGAACAGATGTAGAACCACATCAATAACAAGATTTTTTTTTCATTTGCTGGCCCAATCTTTTTATGACATATAAGTTTCGAGGCATTACCTCTCCCTCTTTTCAGAACTCGTGACATGAAATTCGTCACCTTTTTTTTTTATGTCAAATTCAGGGTTCATATTTCGGTCAAATATTTCAACAACAAGATGGAAGATTAACCATTATCGAGGTACGATAATTAATTCCAAGTATTGAATTAGGTCAAGACCAAGGTTTATGGTAACTCAATTCGATGTGAACCGTGACAAATTCCGTCACAAATCGATATTAACTGTGACAATTTTCGTCACTAATCGATGTTAACCGCGACAATTTCCGTCGCAAATCGATGTTTGTCCCTTTATTAACCACGGCAATATTTCGTCGTAATACCGTGACTTGTCAAACTGTCACAAATTTCAACTTTGATATGAGGGGTCCCAATTCCTCACATCAACCCACATTATAAGAAAGGTGGGGGTAGAAGAAGGCTACGAAGCCCGGCTATGAAATTAAAATTCAAAAGCGGCAACTTTTATAAAAGCTTACTTGCTAGTTTGTCATGTAAGAGAAGTTGCCCTTTTAATTTTCATACGTACTTCCACGTGCGTGCAGAGAAGTTGCTCTCGTAATTTCATCGCGATCCGTCGCGCGAAAAATTTCATGAAAAATATAAACATATGGTTAGTCATATTCACCATATAATATAAATAGTAAAACTAATTAAAGAATTACTTCAGTAAATAAACTGATTTTACTCATGGGGTAAAAACTACCATTTTGCCCCTCGTACATTATGTACGTTTTGGATTGGGTGAATACGATCCGGGTCGAGCAGATCCGAAATGGAGCTAAGCTGGGTTGGTGTGCGGTGGCTGCAAAGCTGCCGGCCGTGCGTGTAGCGGCGCTCGGGGTGGTGAGGGTGGGCGCCGGTGGAGCTCCCATATTGATGCACGTGGGGCTGGGTCGCCGTCGAAGTTGTTGGCTAGCTTCACTGGATCGGAGGCTCGTGGACGGAGGTGAAGACGGGAGGCCGTTGTGTAGGTTCTCGAGTCGTCTGAGGTGGCCGGGCTGGGCAAAGCGTTGATCGGAGCGACAAGGCGTCGAGGCGCAGGCGAGATCGTCGAGGCTGAAGGTCGCCGGGGTGCGTAAGCGTCGTCGGGGCACGCTCGGGGCTGGGTTGAGCACGTCGGAGGCGTTTTTTTTTTCTTGGTGCTAGGGTTAGGGTTTTTCATTATGAAGCTCGGGTCAGAGCAAAGTGCTGATAACGTGTTGAAGGAGAAAAGATGACGAGAATAACGGTCTACTCATTCATTGATAGAAATGCCTATTTATAGGCATTACATAGAGTCTCCCGAAGGATCTAGAAGATCTATCAACTGTAATCTATTCTAATAAGGAAACTGGATTAACCAATCTTATGTGTATTAGGGCAAGACACATAACAGGAGGACATAAATATAATTTCCTTAAACATATACAACATTATTAATTAATGTCTAAGGGTTTTAGTGGTAATTATAAAATTAGAAAACAGAAAAAAGAAAAGAAAAAGAAAACAAACGTGGAGCAATTAGAGGTGGGAGTGCTAGATTCATGGATAGTAAATCTGCAGTACCTATTTTTATAACTGCAATGATAAAAGAAAATGTTTCAACAAAATTAATTTAAATGTCTCAATTTAAAATACTTTTTTTTGTTATTGTTAATTTATTTCTAAAAAAAATAAATAAACTAAAAAGAATAAATTGGCATGGGCGAAGCGCAGGCCAAGAGGCTAGTCTTATACTTGTGCCAAAAGGTTTCTCATTTTTCTATTGTTGTCTTCTTTTTTCTTTTTCTTTTTTTGAAGGGAAAAGGTGCAGCGGCCTCAGAAATTTCATTAATAAACTCAGGCTACAATGACATCCAAACACCATTACATTAGACAATTAGCTCACTTATTTAAGTAAGTTTAGCAGAAGATTAAACTTGAAACAAAACAAGATACCAAATAAACATAAAACTAGAGTCAAGGCGCTCAATTGCGGTACTCTAATCCTATGAATTCATCTCGATGCATCCAACTCGCACAGTCTGCCAAGCTATCAATGCACTAACACCTTTTATATTGTATTTTTGCCCTTTGGGTCAGGGCTTGGAGGAGTGTTAGGGCAAAGCACACTCAGATCATCTGGTTTTGTTACATGTGGGCTCTATCTGGATACTTTGTTTAGGGATCCGAGAGGACGTCTCTTCTTCATTTTTGGCTTGATTAACGAAGCCGGCTTCAAGATCAGGTTGTCATTAGGGCCTTGAATGAGGCCAAGCACACTTGCAGGGAAGCGAATATTCGCACGAGATTTCTTACCACTTGTTGTAGCAACAACAACATTGTCAGGGAGCTCTTTCAGGGGAGATCGAGGGCGCTTGACAACTTCTCCAACTTCACAAGTTACAGGCTTCAAATTTTCTTTTCCTGCCATCTTTACATTAGTCTTTTACATCCATTCCTTTAACGGAATATTTTCACTTTTAGAATCTTGAACAACCTGTTAACTAGCTTTGACCTGGGTTGTCATAGCCCCTGCCACCTGCGCAGTTGCAACCACAGTTGATACATCCAGCAAGTACCTTATCAGTAGTAGGGACTGCTTCTTTTAGAGCTTCACCAGGGATGACCGGCATCTTGTTACTTTCCCCACCAATTTGTTTAATCCCCACCTCCAATTCACCATCTTGTTGTGAACCACCAGAAATCAAACCAAGAGAAGGTTTTTTGAGGACTACCGGTTTACGTTTCAGACTCGGCTTAGCAAGAGGCTGCAGTGGTTTTGGGGCCATTGTCTCTCCAGATTTTGTCCCTGTGAACTTGAGCAAGCCCTGTGAGAAGTTTAGGTTCGCCAAGTTTGCTAGGGACTTAACTCTGTTTTCTTTTTGTACCATCGCTGGCTTGAAACTACAAACTCCATCATTATGCACTAACAATTTGCAAGCCGAACACTTGCCAACCAGATTCTCATAAGTAAAAAAGACATTTTTCACTATACCAAGGGCAAGTTTGAGTACCTTCTCAAAGATGAAAGGCTGATCAAGGGGTCTAGAAACCCGAACTCTAACTTCTCCAGTTGAGTTGCGCAGCGACAAATCCACAAAGGGGTTGTCACCAGCAACAATAGCAGCATCCTCAATTTTCGGAACCTCCAATTTTGGGAGAATCTTCTCAATTAGGACCCAGAAGAATAGTCGATTCATATCAATTTCATCAAAATCCATCAAATCATCGTATTTCTGCACAATCATAGGCATACGAAGATAGTACCATAGTACTCCCCATAGCACTCGGTTTCGATCACGCCTGAGATCAAACGAGAAGAGGAACAAACTAGCAGGTCTGGCCTGAACCTTGAATTTCTCCTTTAGCTTCCAAATACGCTTGAAAGTCTGTTGGAGATCTGCTGGATCAACTCGCTTCAGAATCAGAGGCTTGGCAAGCAGATAGGATTGCGTATTGCTGCGTTGTGCCGCTCCAGATCAACGAGAAACGTCAAAGACGTCCTTGCCAGCAAGGGCGAGCGATGCGGCGAAACTCGCCGTGACATCGTCCATGGAATTTGGCATGGTGATTGGGGTTGAGGCAGAAGGACTCGGGATGGGATGAAAGGAGATTGGGTTGAACTCCGATTAGAATCGATCGGTATTAGAAGAGCGGCGGCGCTCTTTTGGTGTGCAGCAGAGAGTGCTTTGCGCATTAGGGTTTTTCTCTTTCTATTGTTGTCTATTGTTCTATTTGTGATTGGATAAAATAATTTTTTTTCCGTAGAAATTTCAAAATCATGGGAATTACAATTTTTTGAATTTAAATTCTATTAATTGAGAATTTCATTGTTTGGATTATATGATATAGAGTTTCAACATGACAAGAATTTGTTTTTAGACTAAACTTAGTTAAAGGAATTGACAAATGAAGCTTATTTTGTGAGGAATTCAAGTTGAGAATTTAAGCTCCCAAATTCCACGATTATTTTCTCGTAGAAATTAATAATTTCACGAGATAAAAATCAAAACGATGGAAAGAGTCTTGAGAAATTAGAAATTCCTTATTTTTGATTAAATTCCCGAGAATTCACCAACATCCAAACACACCATTCTATACCTGTGGAATCAGAATAGAGAAACCAATCGTGATATTGTTCGGATCGACCCGACACTGATCAAGTTGGAATGCAAGGTCCAATTTCGATTGTCCAAAACCATACGAAATCCTAAATGTGTGTAAATGGGTCGGGGCCGGTATGCTATGAGTCAAATACTCAGATACATATCGAATGACACGTGGACACATGGATACGGTCCCAAGCGAGTGCGATCTCGCCGTCACCAGCTATCACTAAGCTGCATCCAAGATGTGCACCTATAAATAGAGGCCTTACCCTTACCTTCGAGGTAACTTACTTCTTTTTCCTCTCTCTATTCCTCAAACAATCTGTGATGGCAGACTTGAGCGTCAAAGGGGGAACGACCTGATATGTCTCGTCTGCCCTCTAACCATTCGTTCACATCTTGCAGGAAAGGAAGTAGAGCAAATAGTTCTCCCCCAACGGATTGTTCCATACTTAGCAACTTTCTTCTACCCTATATTTCACTCTATAACATTTAACATTGTCTGGCGGTCTCGAACGTCTCTCACAGTTTAAATTGTTTAAATCCCACACACTATACATAGCCACGTTTTTTTCTCTACCAGTGTTCGCAACAAACACCATGTCATGAACGACTCTCGTTGGTCGTCAACAACATATTATCAACATCGACAACAGCTGGTTTCCACCTCAGCTGGAAGACCTTGGTCCCTCACCTCCCCCCACTTGATCGTGAACCATCATTGGCACAATTAAGGGTGGTGCTCCCACTCGTGCCTCTTCCTCCAGAGGATACAGCTAGCGAACGGTTGGCAACATCCAAGTCGATCGCCCAACGAAAGCTCAACAAGAAGGTAACCTGCCACCTTTTATGGGAAGGACGACCACGGCGTCCATGTATTCGATGACGAAATTCTTGGTCTCTACCTTCATTAATAGCTTTTTCGTTAGCAGAGTCTTAATTAATTGACAATGGGTCAATAGTGAATTTCTTATTCATCGATCACGAGCCAAAGACATCACACATCCGCTTGGCTTAGAGAAAATGGAGATGTGAATGGGTGATGGCAATTGCTCTAAGGCAATCTATTCCGACTTGCGTGCACGTTCTAGCAGCTTTGAACGAGCGCTAAGCGCCCCTGGGCCGTACACATGGACGCACAGACACGGTCCTAGTTGAATGTGATCCAGTTGTCATCAAGTTAACTAAATTCGAGGTGCACACCTATAAATAGAGCCCTTGGCCTCCACCCTCGAGTTAACTAAATTCAATCACTCTCTCCATTCCTCAAACTATCCGTGACGGCTGACTTGAGCGTTGGAGGGAGACCGACTGAATCTTACAAGGAAGGAAGGAAGCAGAGCAAATAGTTTGCTCCGCGGATAGTTCATCTTACGTGGATAGTAGGTCTGGCAACGGGCCGGGTTCGTGCGGTCATGGGACGGGTTCTTAATGGGTTAAACTCGTTAAAACCTGTTAGCTAACGGGTTAAACCGGGCCGAGCCCAACTGGTTTACGGGTTTCCGTTGGAACCTGTTGGAACCCGCTAAGCCCGCGAATATTTTTTTTTTCTAAACCTGTTAAACTTGTGAAGATTTTTTTTTTTAAATGAGATAAAAAAAAATTTACACCCCAAAGTTTATCAATCAAATTGCTCACACCCTGCAACACCATAACATCAATTCTCTCAAACAAAATGCTAGCTTCTTCAAAATGAAAATACACCAATATGAACAAAAATTCAAACCCTTAAGAGATAAAATGATAATTCAATAAATATTCATTAAACAAAATACATAATTCAAATTTTTCTTCTTAAGAGAAGCTTTCTTGTTCCTCCAATGCATCATGACGGTCAAAATGTCATATGGAAAATATCCTCAGTAAGATCATCCACGCTAACACTCTCATTCTCTAAAAGAATAAAAAAGTTCTTATTAATATTATGATGAAACAAAACTAAATTGATATTTATTTTACCTTTCTTGCCGAAAATCCAATTACGAGTACACAACAAAGCTTGAACAATATCAGGCAATAACGAACTCCGATACTGGTCCAGAACTCGATTGCCAATGCTGAAAGCCGACTCAAATGCAATAGTAGAGATAGGGATCGTCAGCACATCTCGAGCCATATGGAATAGGATAGGATATTGATGTTGCTCCATCTTCCACCAAGCAAGTATATCCAACTCCATCGATCTATCTAGCCTTGCTTCGTCCAGATATTTGTTAAATTCACTCCTCAAGCTTGAACTAGGACCACTTCTATAATGAACATAAAAATCCTGCAAATATAGAAATAGCTTAAGAGTATGCAAACAAGTACACAACAACATACTACAAGAAAAATATATAACACTCTTATTTACCTCCAATATATTATGCTTGCCTTGTGCTTGAGACGAGCTCTGATGAGTCGGATAGCTTGAACTATGGAGATTAAAGCTCTCCACATAAGCACCATATAGCGATGACAATGTGTGACTAAAATCCTTCAACTGTGAAGAATCCCGACCATAAAGTATGTCATAAGCCCATTCCACAAACTCCATCTTAAACCGTGGATCCAACAGAACTGCAATCCCCAAGATAGTGCAATAACCCGACCAATACTTCTTGAACTTCAAATTCATCTCCTCCCCCATTCGTTTCATAAAGGAATCATCATCTTTCAGGGCTTGCTCTATACTGTGCTGAATAATAAGCACATTTGGGAAGAACAAGTTTGATGTAGGATATTTTGTTCTAGAAAACAACTCTGTTACATCAAAAAACTCCCCTAGGAACTTGTTTATCGTCTCCATCTTATCCCACTCTTCAGCTTTAGGACACAACTTGAAGTTAGTGTCACTCACCCCCAAGTTCTCCAAGGCATGTCGGTAGAAGAGTGCACTGTCAAGCATCAAATAAGTTGAATTTCATCTTGTAGACACATCATGCCTCAATCCTTTTCTACTACCACCCAATCCAACTTCTGAAACACATGCCAAAAATTTATCTCTTCTTGCTTATGAACCCTTTATATACTTGATACATTCACGTATCTTTGCAACAGATGGATCAATCTCTTTTAGTCCATCTTGAACTATCCAGTTCAAGATGCTACGTCAATTTTACAATCAGACGACAGAGATAAGACGACAGAAGTCGTTTTTACTGTCGTCTGATAAATTTTAACGACAAACATTTAAATATTTGTCGTCTGAATGTAGCAAACGCGCAACAATTAGAATTCGCCTGTTGTTGAGATGACAGATGGCTGTCGTCTGAAAAACCATATTTTTTTTTTTTTGGCATAACTGTAAGATCATTTTTTGACACTTAAACCAACTCTCACATCCCAACTCTCATTCTATCTCCCCGATTCATATCACTCACAATAACTCTCTTGCTCATTCTCTCCACTCATATATCCTCACACCTTCATTCTTGTCCAAATCCCGTCTCTCTCCATCTCCATCTCCATCTCCGATCTCTCTTCGGTAGACACAACATATCTCTCCCTCTGACACGTTTGTGGGCATCGGTCTTTCCAAACCAACCAACCCTAATGTTTCACGATTGTTGGTAAGTCCTTCGATTCACTATTATTCGATTTACGGTTCTTACTGGAGTCGTTTTGGGTTTTGAGGTTCATCTGAAATTCAATTTGGGGGTTTCAAAAATTTTCTTTCAATTTCAAATTAGATTTGCTGGGGCTCGTTCGAATTGGGGATTCTGAAACAGACATAGGTTCGATCGAATTTAGTTTTATTACTAAATACAATTATGATTTGCTCTAATCGAACGATTTTTTGTTTGTTTTAGGGTTTCATAATGGTGATTAGGTCAAGGGATATGCTGGGTTGATTCCAAAATTTAACTGGTATATTGTTTTCTTTGATCCATGTCCATGAATAATGTATTCTTGTTTATAGTGGTTTGGTCATTTTTTCTGGATTTCAATTTGGTGGTTTGGTCATTTTCATTTGAAATTCGATTTGGGTTGGCTAATTTTTAATCGAATTGGGTGTGGGGTTTATTGGACTTGGGTGTGTATGACTTGCAGAAATTTTGAAGTTAGCATCTCAGAAGACGTCGAGCCATTGCGGGTTTCAGTTTTGTGTTTTTAAACATGCATTGATAGTTGCAGTTGTGTTCTAAATGCAGAATTGGTGAAGTTGATGATTACCCAGGTAGTAGTAATGTCTGTTTAAATTCAAGGATTTGGTGACTTTTATTGGGGAATTTATATTGAATGAAAACCAGTTATGTGTATTCCCATATTAGTTCTTCGAATGAACAAGATTCTTGAACAATAAGGGTCTAGTTGTAGCTAAACTCCGAAGCAGCTAAAAGAATGGAATTATGGGATTCTTTTGATATGAAATTGGTGTTAAAAATTTGATATCTTTTTAGTTGCTCTATATATTTTCTTGTTGTTGATGTAGCTGTTGCTTTGGTTCATGAGTGATGATGAATTGATGATGATGGTTGCTGCAAAGAGGCATGGAAGAAATATTTGAAAATAGATATTGCTCTCATTCTTTTTCTTTTTTCCTTTGCTCTTTTGATAAATGCTTTTCTATGCTCTCATTTGATTTCTTTTTTGACAACAAAACCATTATATAGAGACCAAAACATCTGTGGCTGGTTTGGTCAGTATTGGTTTTGGGACCATTAATGCTGCAACTAAATGTCAGCCCATTACGTACATATAATGTCTAAGTTTGCAATGTGGTATTTTACATTATATGAAGGGAAAAGACAAAAGTTACATTCTATCTTGTTTGTTTTCTTCTGCTGCGATTAATTAGCTTATGAAAATTTGGCTTGTGAATGGGCGAAAGACAGTATCAGGAGCAATGATATTGCTTCTTGGTACACCACTAGAACCTCACTTGTGGAACATGTAAAATACTCATACCCTTTCTACATTATCATCAGTTAAAAGCTTTGCATGTGTGAAATAGTATAATCTAGTGGAGATTAATGTCTTTTTTTTTGGAGTTTACTTAGGATATTTAGAAAAATTATGCAGCAGACCATCAACTTTGAAAATTCATAACTAATTAGAAAACTTATTTTGAAGAGATTCCAGTTCTGAAATGATCATTAACATGTCTAATCTAACTTTCATGAAGACACAAAGTTCGAACAACCATCCAGTTTGTACAGTTTTTAAAAAGAAGGTAACTGGTACAAAATCTCAGAAAATACTGATCTGCAGAATTTCCTGATGCAGATCCTAGACTTTGAAAAATCATAACTTAATCTAGAAAAATCCTTTTTAAGTGATTCAAATTCTGGAATGAACCTTAAGATGTCTACTACAATTCTTATGAAGAAACCAACTTCAAATTCCAAATGAAATTGTACTGTGCTCAGACGAAAGCTAACTGATGCAGAATCTCAGAATTCCAAATATTAAAGCTGAAAAATAATGAACCAATTTTAAGAACTTGGAACCAATTAAAGGGCATAAACAATTCAATAAAGATGTCATAGATTTCAGACTTTTCAGTATATACATGGTTTTCTTTTATGGATGAGAAGATCGTATATATGGATTCTTTGATAGAGTTTGCATTTATTGATATGTTAATATCATTGCATTTGCTAGTTGTATCTCATATCATTGATATTTTATACTAAAAGTGAGCAAAGATTTGTGTTACCCTTCTTTACTCTTTAGAAATTTGAAATTTTTAACTTCCACAAAGTAGCATGTATACCTGCATATTATGTGATTTTCTAATACTAAGGAGAAATAATGTCACATCCCGGTTCTTAAATTAAATTACGGTCATTTACTTTTGGTATTACTTTGATCTTTTACCGTGTTGAGCAACCGTTTACCGTTAAGGACCCTAGAGTTGACTTTTTGTGGGAAAGTTATTTTGGAAAAATTTCTTTAAGGAAGTTGTAGAGGACGTTAATACAAGTTCATAGACAGGCTATACGTTAAAATCGGAGTTAGCATGGAAACATTATCAACTAAAAGGGTAAATTTTGAGTTGGTAAAAAGGGGGTAAAAATTTAGTTGGTTTATTTGTTGGGGTTTTAAGTTGGACCAGGTGTGGAGCAGCCCAACACCCGCACTCACTTTCTTTCTCTCTCCCTCTTTCTTCTCTCTCCCTCTTTCTTCTCTCTCTCTCCCGTGAGCTCCTCCTGACCCGCCGGAGACCCAGCCATTGCCCGCCGCCGTCTGGCCACCAGAGACCACCGGACAGGTCTCGTTCGGACCCCCGCCACATCCTCTCTCTTCCTAGGCAAGCGTACGAGCCTGTGACGCTGCCGGAGAGGAGAAAACCCGTCGGAGACGCCGATTGCCCCTTCGCCGGAGTTCTCTCCTCCGGCCACCATAGGTCGAGATTTTTGGCTCATCTTGTAGCCCTCATCAATGTGAGTGATTCCTCAAAAGTAATCAGTCTAATTCGATCTTGTTAATGAGAAATGTATAATTGAAGTTCTAGGGCTCAATTTAAGGTTTTGTTTCGATTAACCTAGTTAGGCTTGGAAATGGTTTTTGTGCTAGTTAAGGAAGTTATTGTGCGGGTTGAGAGGAGTGTTGTGCTAAAATTTGAGAAACATTGGAGGTCGCCGGAGTACGTCTGCCGGCTGCCGGCCGCCGCTGCCTCTTAGGGGCAGTTTTTCATGTTTCTGGGTTTGTTTTCATGAGAAGAGTTTAATGAAGTATAGTTTGGAATTTTTGGAGGAGTTTTGATAAGGTTTGGGATTTTTCAATGGTTAAGAATTGTGGCGGTTATTAGATTGGAATTTCGCCAGTTGGTTTAGCAAGTTTTAAATTCTAAAAAGGTTAAATTATGGCTTTCGGTAAGTGCGGAGTATTGTGAGCCTTATTAGATTAAAAGTGGAGAAGTTGGGCAAGAGAGATGAAATTATAGGCTTCCTTTTTATTTCAGAAATTTTATTAAAGTATTATCCTAGTTTGGAGGCTTAATAATTATTTATTGTTCAGGACGTGAGGAGGACCATTCGGAGGAAGCCTCGGGTCGCCGGCAGGCATAGCCGAGCACTGTGAGTGGACCTTTGATTTGAATGCCATGCATGCACTAGAGTTTATTTAATTTTCAAATGCATATTGGAGATTTATTATTTTCTTGGAGTAATGAGTTCCATTTATTTTTCGGGAGCTCTTTTGAGCATTTTATTTGACATGTGGGACATATCAAGTGATTTATTTTATTACGCAATATTCCTAGGTACAGTTGGGAACTGTACTGAGTTCAATGGATTTTATATTATTTTTGGGGAAGTGACATTCTCGATATTTGTTATTTTACTTCATCATAAAAGGGTTGATATATATTCATTATTGCTAGCTAATCATTATTTGCGGCTACTCATCATAGGTGAGTAGGGCGCTTAGCGTGAGACGCTATTATAGCCTGGGAGGCAACCGATCGGTATTTATATTTATATGTTAGCTAGCATTATTAGCGGCTCACCTATGGTGAGTAGGGCGCTTAGCGTGGGACGCTATTATAGCCTGGGAGGCTCCGACCCTAGCCTGGGAGGCTCATCGTTATGGTGAAACATCTTTCCCATTTTTATTGATTTATTGAGAACCAATGGGATTGGTTCATTACTTTTATCTATAATTAATTTCGGAAAGATTTCCGAGAGTGACATGCATAAATATTTTCTTAATGGAAAATATGGGAAAAACATAAATTTTGATTTCAAGGCTCTATCACTAAGTCAGTATTTTTATTATTTATTTTTGTCCACTCACTCTAACGTTTTAAATACTTATCCCCTGGGCCTTTCGTTTTAATTGTCCAGTCTGCAGAGTTCTGTTCGGCGAGGGTAGAAGGCGAGTCATATTTTCCACCTCATCCAGTTTTCTCTCATAGGTTACTAGTTTGACCTACTTGTATATTTTCTTTTTCCTAGTAGTTGCTCTGATAACCATGGAATGTTTTAAATGATATTATTGAGGTTGTGTGTGTTAAGAGCTTTTGACTCCATTTAGGAGTGTTGAAAAAGAATTATTTTGGTTTGTTTGTATGAGCGATTAAATTCATGAAATTATTTTGAATTATTATTTTAGTTGAGGTGGTGGATGATTATTTGGGGGAGCGGATGACTCCAGAAGATGTGGATTAGATTGATTAGAAGTGTTTGGGTTTTCGGTGAGTTTTCTTTCAGGTAGGGTTACTCATTTTCAAGGGAGGTTACGCCAAAAATTTGGTAGAATTTCCCTTGAGGTAGGTCCCGTAAGGTTTATTACGGATTTCATGGGAAAATCCGGGGTAGGTCCTAACAAATAATGTTGTGTGTATCTGGTAGTTATTGCTCTATGCAAATTTGTCAATGTATCTATGAGTGTATCCCTGCACAAATATGCATTTGTCCCTGCATATTCTGGTAGTTATTGGTATGTGCAATACTTAAATTATTCAGGGGAAGAATGATCAATGCCTTTGTGATCTATGAATATATTTTCCTAGTAGCATGTTATGATCATGTGTTTACTGTTATAAACTAAGATTCATATTTTATCTTATTAGGAGAAGATGAAGGGCATGTCAGCAGATGAGCTCATGACCATATCAGCAGGGACAACAGACTTGTCAATGACAGAGAGTTTACACTTGTTTTAATTTTGTTGAACTGTTGGAGACAGAGTCTTAGTCAAATGAATGTGTTGTTCTTTCTTGTGTTTCTTAGTCAAATGAATTGTAAGCATTTGTCCATACAATTACAACCATGTGATACTATAGCATTTTGATCCTCAATTTAGATCAGTACATTTTATGATCATTTGGCTATGATCCTAGTAAGAGTTGGACTTAATGATTTTATAATTCTTTATTCTTGTCTGCATATATGCACTGTCCAAATACTATTATTTCATGAACTTGGTCTCATTCATTATTTTTATTTTTTTGGATCCTCAGGATTACTCAAAGCACCTCAAGTATAGGAAGTAATTGCAATTTGCAAGAGATTTTCATGATAATGAATAAAAATTAAGGCATATTTTGATGCAAATATAGACTTTTCAGAGTTCAGACATATGTTTATGTTTTTATGATCTATAGCATGTCGATTTTTAGTTCTTTGAATTACATAGCATACATTTAATTGTATCTTAAATTTTGATTGACAGATCTTGTGCTTGCATTCTGGAATCCATCTAACTGACCAACGTGGGTGCTACTTGAGTTTTACTTGGGTGTTCAAACCTGCCTCAAGTCTTCAGTCGCTGGATATATCCCAGGACATGATGAACCTCTAGGTATATTAATAACCTTTAGTTATATCACTTATATGCATCTTTCCGAACAAGATTCATTTCATGGGGTATAGAACCTTACCCGGATTTATGTACTAGCTCATATTGTTATATGAAATAGAACTAGCTCGAATAGTTATATGCAACAAGTTGACTAGAGTAGTACTTTCCCTAAACAGTAAAAATGATTTCAACATCATGTTATAAAGTATTGGTTGATCATAAATTTCCTTGAACATCAGGTGGTGGTTTGATATTCATATGATTGTGTTGATTTCAATTTTTCAACATCCAGAATAGTGAGAATAGCCATATGCTTTTCTAAAGCAGTTAACACTGTCATTACCCCATTTGAAGCCAACAATTTAACTGTTCCAAATTAATTCCCTTAATTCGAACTTGTAACAATTGCATGCCTGATAATCAGTTAATTAAGGTGTTGGATAATGATCTTTCAATTCTATTTGGTTTTTGTGTTCTTTAAGTAAAACTTGCTGAAGTTCTGTATCTTCAATTTGGCAGGAGACGCTTGATTAAATGGTGGATACTGAGTTAGGGTATAAAGGAGGAGGTAACAGAGTACATCACTGCAGTTAGGAGGACTTTCTGCCCTCTAGAGTACACCACCAATATTTGGTTTAATGTCTTTTTTTCTGTAGTTATTAGGTTATATATGGAATGACCATTGTATTGTAGATGTACTATATGTCATTTCAAAAATAGTAACTTATTGATGTTATAGCTTATAGGTCTCTTTATAACTCTTTGTAAACTTTGTCGGTTTTTGGCAATGAGAATGGCTTTGAGATTTCTAAATTATGTTGTGCAGATGCAGACTTTTGGTATAGGTCGCTTGATTATATTGTCGGTCATAAAACATTCAAACGATAGACATAAAGAACTTATTACACATTAAAACGACATATAATTGTCTTCTAGTACTGATACAGACGATAGACAAGTAAACACATATGTCATCTGTACCATAAAATCACATAAAACTAAGCATTCATACAACGGAACTGTGACGTCTAACCTGATCTCAAACGAGAGACAAATGAGGTTATAAACTATTTCAACGACAGATAAGCGTAGTAGTATTGGCGTAAAGACGACGGATAAGTTAAGAAAAGAAATGAAAAAAACATTCAGACGTCAAACAAGTGACGTTAGAATTTGTTTGAGACGAGAGACAGATGAAATCATTTGCAGCTAGCTTTAGTGTCATTTCAACGACAATTGACTATCGTTGTAACGCTTTCTAACGACAGATTCATTTTTCGTGTTACGAACCTGGATTCATACAGACGACATTTAGTCTTTCGTATAACCTTAATCAGACGACATATATCGCCTGTCGACTGAGAGCTTTTTAGATGATAGCTCGATAGACGACACGCAAAAAAACCCGTCGTTTGAAGGCAAAATTGGCGTAGTAGTGTGCATAACATCTAACATGAAAGAATCTACCATCCATTAACAGCAAGCCTCTAAAATTCAACTTTATCTTCAATTTCTCAACAAAAGAATCCATGGTTGATGCATTATCTAAGGTAATTGAAAACAACTTGTTTTCAATTCCCCACTCTCCTATCAAGGAAAAGACCTTATCATCTAATGCAACACCATTATGAGGAGGAGACATATGACAAAAACTTATTATCTTTTTCTGTAATATCCATTCTGAATCAACAAAATGTGCAGTAACAGTCAAGTATCCATCAGTGGCTACAGATTGCCACAAATCAGTAGTCAAACTTATTCTACCCTTAACTAAACTCAACAAAGTCAGAAGCTTCACCTTTTCACTCTCAAACATATCTAAGACACGAGCCTTAACAGTATTTCTACAAAGGGAGCCTAAGTGAAGAACAAATATAAAAAAACATGGCTCTAATCTCTTCATACTCAACAAAGGCAAAAGGTAGATCATGTCTAACTATTGCCTCAATCACTAACTCAACAAATCTTGCATGACTAAACGTACCAGAGCGTGTGGTAGACCGTGGTGAGACTATTGTAGTGTCACTAGATGAGCATTTACTTTGGTGCCGCAATAAGCTGCCTGTTCCTAATGACGAACCACATTTGAGTACGACTCCACACTTTCTGCATTTGGCGTGTTGTACTAAATCAGGACCTCGAGGAAGCTCCTCAAATGATCTCCAACATGCAGACGTCTTCCTTCTCTTATTAATTGTCACACCTCCTGCCTGACTTCTGTTAGGTAAAGAACCTCCTTCTACATTTTCTTCTTCACCCAAAGATAAACCCTGAGACTCATCATGCAAACTTATCTGGAAAAACAAATATATAGACCAACAAAATAAGCAAATAAAGATTGAAAGTGGATATGCATGTATACAATAATGTCAACAACAAATCAGTTGCAAACCAAGACATCCAAGCTGAGCTTAACAGAAAGATGGTCTGGAGGATGCAAAAGTGTACTGCAGTATGTAGCATCTTTCTGCTGATGTAAAAAAAACTTGTTGCTTAGATTAATGCTGACATAATATCTTGACTAGCTAGTCTAGCTTTGTGATTACTTCAACGTCAGCAACTAAACAAGACGAAGAATTAGGCAAATCTTGATTTATCAGCTTTGTGATTACTTCACCCACATAATGTAAATACCAACATGACATTCACACATCAAAAAAAAAAAAAAAAAACATGACATTCACACATCAGCCTTCTAGATGGCTAGTTGCCAAATTTCACTAATTAAGTCGATTGGTTTAATATTTTCAATCGACTCCTCTGTGATTGATAAAAATTATGATTACCACCAAGCTAGTTATTGCAAATCTAACTAACAGCTGCTTTGACATAGAAGGCAATGCAGTATCAAAACTAAAAGAGATATCTGAAGCAATTTCATAAGGTTAAAGAATTACTTAAGACATTTTCTCTTGTTTCATAAACCCAATTTCATATACCACACTCCCTCTTCCCAAAGACCATAGCATTTACAACTTGGCTCACCTCTGATTATGCTCTACAGAACCGGGCAAGTACACTGCCCTCATCAAGAAAACAACAACACAAACCAGAGACATATATATATGAGGATCCAAAACAAAGCATGCATGATCATTCGAATCAAAAGTTCCAACTTTAATCTCGTACTCATCTACTGAGACTTATCAAAGTCGAAGTGTTGAATCCAGTTTCTTCGATCTCAAAGACTTTCGAGTAGGAGATCGATCAGTTTCTGATTGTGAAGAAGAGAACCCATTCTTATCTCTTGTTTTTCGATAGAAAGTTAGAAACACCAGACTGAGTCGAACACCAACACGGCAAACACAAACCCATTCTAACCTAACCTCTTCCTTTAGTTTTTAGCATAACGGGTCTCAACGGGTTCAGCACGCACGGCCCGTACGTTAACTAACGGATTTCTGACGTGCTGACTTTTTTCAATCTGTTTCATAAACGGGCGGGTTTTTAACGGGTTTTAACGGACGGATTATGGACGGATTTACAGCCCGCGGGCCAAATTGCCAGGCCTAGTGGATAGTAATCTCCCAGCGGATAGTTCCATACCTACTCCATGACACTAGCTAAATTTAGATACAAGTTTTAGCGAAAACTAAATTTGACTCTTATTTACCTCGGTAAAACACTAAAACTAGCTAAATTTTTGACTTTCTACTAGGATAGCTAGTCAGTTTGTGAACCGGAAGACAGGTGTTGCGAAGGGAAGAGGATCATTCTGCCAAGTGCCAAAGGTATATATATTATATCCTCTGCCTCTCTCTCTCTACCAAAATGAGTAGCAGAGACTGCAACTGACGACGCTCTCATCTCTGCGTTCAGCAATTCAGTCCAATCAGTTTCGGTCCATCCCAGTACAGACATGGCTTCTCTCAACTCAAGCCCACGCGACGACGATTCGGTCTGAATCTGCCTAGTATTTAGAGTTACATAATTGTGTGAATTTCCTGCTTTTGTGTTTTTTTTTTGATATGAAACTCAAATCCCTATTATTATGATCCTTTTGGTGTTTCACTGCTTGGAATTCCACATTTTCGATAACTTAATCCGACTATATTAGATTAAATTAGATTTGATTAGCAATTTCTCGTATTGTGTTTTGTTTACTGAAGATTGTAGTTTGTTGTTGCTATCTGATAGGTGGTTTTGGTACAAGAGGATTTCTATGCCAGGATTTTGACACTGAACAGGACTCGGCAATTGAATGCCCTTAACTTTGAAATGGTATTTGCCCTGTAACTCCCAGTGCTTTACTGCCTTACTTTCTCGAATCAATTTCTGTGTTACATAAGATTACAATGCTTTCTCGAATCAATTTCTGTGTTACATAAGATTACAATGCTCCTATGTTTGTATGCTTTTTAGCTTTTTATGTTGTATTGTTTTATTACTTATCTTCACCTTATAACTTTTTTTAACTGTATCTGTTAGCTTATAAGAACATAAAGGACATTTGTCATTAAAAGATGAGCATGAAGTTTAAATACGAATGTATGAAATTCTTTCAAAAGCCACTACCAACAGAAAATAGTCATGTTGATGTAACTTTTGCTTCTTTCTCTTCCTTCCTTCCCATATTGTTCAAAACATACACCCAACACAGAGTGGAGTATGACCCGCTTAAGTTTTAAGAGATATAGAAACTAGTAGGTTTACCCAAACGGGGGCAATATATCAACCATATGCATAAACGGTTTGTACCTTCTGGTCACATAAATAACAGCAAATGGGGATGTATCAATCTTGAAGATTATTGAGTGTCAACACCAAGGAGGGTAAATCTGAACGGTCAAGCCATTTGCTCCCATGTGATCTGGGGTACCTAATGAAGCTATTTGCTAAGGCTTCCTGCCTCATACAGATCATAGGGTTCAGCAGGAGGCCCCACCATCAATACCCTTCAGCAAAGCGGGTTTTGGAGGATTTCTGGGATATAAGAGCTATATAACCTCAACTGTCAATAATCTTTATTTGCAGCGGTCTCTGTAGCGTAGATACATTTTGGTAGCGAGTCTAGGCTTAGAAGTGCACCATGTGAAGTGAGAAAGAAAGGGACATCTGCTGCTCAACTTAACAATTTAAAGTGATTTTACAGAAAATGTGTGCCTTTGAAGCCATACTTTGAGTTTACTTTCACCAGTTTAGTTGGTAGGTTACCCACTCCAATGATGTAATAATTACAGAACAGTTGGACTTTTGAGGATTAAGTGAATACATTCCTTTGCTTTATCAGTAGGGTTTATTTGTGCACCTGTTATGTGCTGTTGAAGAGTTTCTAATATGTTAAGATTTTACTGATTGTGTTTCAGGCAAATGGTCTATTCATATAAGAAAAGTGAACCCTGAAGAAATTAGATAGAAATAATGCTGAGATGAAATGATACTTTTTAAAGTCTGATTTATCTCGAGTCTTTTATTGTATTGTATGTTTTTTCTTTTGCATAATTTTATTGTAAAGCTAAGATGCCTTTTGGAGAAGGAAAAGTTATTCGTGTGTGGTAGTGCTGTGCTGGAACATTGGTTATTTGTTTGGAGACAATAATTTAGTTGCTATTTCTTCCTTGTTTCATTTTGTTGTCCTGTAGATTTCTCGACTCTTGGAATTTTTCTTTGCATATGAGGAGGATGCTAATGTCAAGTTGGTGATTCTCAAGGTACTTTTCTTCCATGAGTTCGGTTCAGAACTTCAGATTAAAATAAACTGTATGAAAGAGATACAAAGAAGTTTGTTAGAATTCATTTCTATTCTGAGACACTAGACATATTAGTTGATATTTTTCGTTGGGGTATTTGATGGCTTTTATCATTCTTTTTGAAAACCTGTTTTTTGTGCTCAGACCTGTAAGATAGAGTACAGGAGAAAGCCTATCCTTTTATTTTTCGTCTTAGGTTACTGTGTATTTTTAGGGACTATTCGTCTATTCCATCTCTTTTATCATGACAAATCTGTTAACTGTTGTGAAGTAAGGCTTCTATAATGGTTTCTTCTTTTCTGGTTGCGAGTCTTTGCTTTTCATTCTCACCTTTAGCCCCAGGATTACTTATCCACTCCTTTTGTTGCTTCTCTCTCTCTCTCTCTCTCTCTCTCTCTCTCTCTCTCTCTCTCTCTCTCTCTCTCTCCCCCCCCCCTTCTGTTTTTTCCTTTCAAAGAGATAAAATATAAAAGATCATTATTTCTTATTATGTATAATTTTGTTTTAAATCTTCGCTAGGTTACCTCTGTACATGTACGTTTGCAATACCAAACCATTATTGCAACCCTATTCCGTTTTTTTTTTTTTTCACTTAACTGAACAATCCTCCATCATGTATGTTATTCCTCAATGAAATAGATACAGATATCTAACAGTATTACCATATGCGGGCCCTTGTCTGGGTTGAGTTAACATGGCTAACTGGAGTTCAAAGTTCAAGGTTGGGTTTTCATCAGAATGTAACCAATTTTTTCTGGAAACTTGCAACATTTTTCTTTTTGAGGTTGGTGCCTTTCATATTTGTTCAAATTTGGGTCCGTGAGGTTGGTTACTTACATATAGTATTCCTGAAGTCTCTGTGTCACCTCCCAAGCTTGATGGAGCTTGGACATTGTATCCACTAATGTTAAATGGGGTTGCTTTGGGTCAGTCCATAGTTGTGAATAAAGTTTTACGCTACTCCGTGAAATCATAAAGCACAATGTTAGTCAGTATTGATGCAGTAATTATCAGTCTTTGGTAGTTGTTTGTTTTGTTTTAATGTCTGAACTAAATGTGTTTAGAGAGTCTAGGAGGTATTGTCTGCTAGCTATCTAGGCATTTATTGTGATCTGGGAATTAGGAGTATTATTAATGTTGGTGGAGTCTCTAGAAGGGTCTAGGGAATGTATGAAGGTTTTTAAAAAGGGGTTTACCCCAGACCTGTAAAACTCAGTTCTGAAGCATATTTTATCAAAGTATTCCCATATTGAAATACTTGAAGGCTTTCCCTTGATTCCCCTTAGAAATCTAAGCTCCAATGGTGTTTGGAGTAGTTATACCCTACTTGATTTACATCAAGTATGCCAAGATGCTTTTAGTTGTACTAAACCATGTTTTAATTGGGCGTATATTATATTCTGGAAGATGCAGATGTTGTGTTATCATCAACTATATGTTTTGCATGAATTGATTATTGAATGTGCATAATCCTGTATGCCATCTGTTTTTATGTTTCTAGGGAAAAGGAAGGGCATTTTGTGCGGGTGGTGATGTAGCGTCTGTGGTTCGTGATATTAATGAAGGCAGGATTTCTTTATCACCTCTGGTTTTTCTTTCTTCAAAACTAATGAATTTATTGAGTGCTTACTTATCTGATACTAGTGAGTTGCCGCCTTTTTTGTTACATAGGAAATTGGAGATCAGGTGCACATTTTTTTCGAAAGGAGTTTACCTTAAACTACTTAATGGCAACATACAGTAAACCACAGGTGACATAGTTCACTAAATTAGTGTAGTTTTATAATATTTTACTATGACCTCTGGTATCACAGTTATACTTACTGTTGGCACGAATTTTCATTGAAGGTTTCACTTCTGAATGGAATTGTCATGGGAGGTGGTGCTGGTGCTTCCGTCCATGGTAGATTCCGTGTTGCAACTGAGAATACGGTAGGTTTATCACTGAACTTCCTATTTGATGTTACAAAGTTTTACTAGTTATTCTTTGGTGCTATTGTGGGATGCAATTCAGGATTTACACCTAGAAATATATTTAGATTGTTTACTGTATGTCTCGAAGGAATTAGAATTTCGAGTCTTTCTGGCTTTCTAGTTGCTGGATCTATTCCCTTGTATTTCTTATTTTTGTTTTTGCAGGTTTTTGCAATGCCAGAAACAGCTCTGGGACTTTTTCCGGATGTAGGTGCCTCTTATTATTTGTCCAGGCTTCCTGGATTCTTTGGTAATGCTTGGTATATCTTTGGTTTACATATGTGCTCTCAAAGAAATCACGTTCTTGGTTTAGATTAGGGAGCTATTGTTGTTTCGTTTCTAATAGTTTTTGGTTGGTCTCTGTTTGTCTGTTTTCTCGGGTTTCTTGGTTTTATTATAGTTTCTTATAGTTCCGCTGTGAATATCCAACTGTAGTGGATTCCTTATCTACTCTGTACTTCTTTTTTCTCTCACCGTATTTTGATTAATTGAATTTATTATCAAATACAGTCATTTGACAGAAAGTTACTACCAATTACTACTGCTTAGTATCTCATGTTAGACGCCAATTTTATTCACTTAATAACGCAGCATTTGTGTTATCTGTAGTGGCTGCTATGATGTCATATTCATTCCCTTTTGCAATACACTGCAGGAGAATATGTTGGTCTTACAGGTGCCAGATTGGATGGTGCTGAAATGCTCGCTTGTGGTCTAGCCACTCACTTTGTTCCTTCAACTGTAAGCCACCAACTATTATTATTGGGTTTTATCTATACCAATGATGCAGCAGGGTAGCCTAATTTTGTAAGGACTAATGCTGGTTGACTACTCAATATTGTAACAAGTATCAGCAGGGATTTGCTTCCTTCTGAGATTAATGCATTTTGTAGTTCTTTTTGTATTTAAAGTTGCAGAATTACACTACGAGTCAAGACTTGGCTTTTTCTAAAGAGAGTATTAGTTTATTTTCTTATGCTTGCTTTAGATTTATATCAATATGTGATGCTTCAAGAGTTAGAATATAGAGGCAGTCAGATTTAGAATATAAGAACACATAATCATAGAAATGACAATTTGTGATATTCATCTATAATTTCAACACTGATGTACAAAATGTAGATGACTGACTTGTCCATCTACAACTTCACATGTAGAAGGAGGTCCTATGAGGTTCGAAGTAGATGAAAGTTAAGCTACATTCATATATAGTATCCCCATATGTCTGCCCTAAATCTTTTCATGCAAGATTTGTCCTAAAATGTTACTCACTGTAACCTGACAATCATTCATATATTAATGTCATCGTGAACTTTCATTTAACTATCTGAATAACTGATTGATATCCCATCAGAGATCTGAATCTACTTAGTTGTGTTCAGTAATCTTTTGTGTTTGATTGATTCACAGAGTCTGCCTTTTCTAGAAGCAGCGCTATGCAAAGTAGATTCAAGTGAGTTTGCAACTATTCAAGTTATTTTGGATCAATACTCGCAGCATCCAGCTCTAAAAGAGAAAAGTGCTTATCACCGGTTAGTTTTTCTTTTTCGATCACTTCTTTTGGGATTTGTTTTTATACTGATTGGTCTCAATTGCACTGGTGGCTCAAAACTTTTATTAAAGTTGCCGTTCAGCACAACTTCTATTTTGCACATAGTATAATTGCCAATTGAACACACGTTTGTATGGCCATTTTAACGGCTATAGCATTGGGCACTGCTTTGTTTCTAAAAATCACAGTATGCTTAACATAAAATTTGAAGCAAATTTCTAATTTGCTACGAGTCCTGAAATTGATAGCTTGTCGTGTACATTAAAGATAGTAACTACATCTAATTGCTGTAGTTTCAAGTTCAATAAATCCATTGCATATTCATGAAATAAGGAGTCTTTTAGTTCAGTCAGGTCGTTGTGTAATGATAAAATGACTATTTACTCTTAGAAAATGAAGTTGTGAATCTACTTGTTTTTGTTAATTCTTCAAATTTTTGGTACAGGATGGATATTATTGACAAGTGCTTTTCTCAAAGAACAGTTGAAGGAATTTTATCTGCCCTTGTAAGTAGATTTTTGAATTTAAAATACTGAGTGTTAGTTTGATATTTTGTGGTTCTGTATCTCTTGTAACTTTATTACTTCTTTGTCTTTTTTACTTGAGTATTTTTCTTTCTAGTATTTTCTACTTTATCATAGATAAAATGTTGACAATCTGCTTTGATGATACCATACTTGCTATTAAGGAGGAGGAGGCTGCAAAGAGGGCAGATGGTTGGTTATCAACAACAATTCAATCTCTAAAAAAGGCATCACCAATGAGTTTGAAGATTTCTTTGAGATCAGTATGTTTCAAGCTAGCTCTTTGTTTACAATTGATTTGTTCATCATCAAAATTTTTTGATGAGTTAGTGTATAAAGCATCTATTAGACAACTGTTATTCCTAAAATTTCAAACGTTTATTGGTGGCCTAAAAGACATGATACGACATCTTCTGCCAAAGATAGGGAATGTTTTTGATTTGATTTTCATGCATAGCAGAAGAGATAGATTACATGGTTAAGCACAAGGCATTTGGTATTGGGTTGCATAAATTCCTTCTGAATATGAGCGACTGCTGCATGGCATTGTAGTAATTGTTTAACAAAAGTATTTCATGACTCATCTTCTGATTGTAAAATTGTAGATGGTCAAGTTTTTGTACAGACTGATAATATTTCAAACAAGGATGCAAATTAATTGAAAACTGGTATATGTCTACATTGGGGATCCACCCTGGTCCAATCTCTTAAAGGGTCTACATTAACATCTGAAACACTTCATAAAAAATAGTTTATATAAAAAAGTAGGTATATCTATCTCTTCTTCTGATGTGGGAAATGAGTTACCTCATTCCACATTGCCTCCAACTAATAGTAGTTTAACTTCCATTGGTTATATGATCACTATACCTTGCAAAGCTCTAATACCATGTTTGACAACTATATGAGCAGCAAAAACTTGTAATAAAAAATTAGCCAATATTGTAAATCTTGATAACACCATCATATAATTGTTGACACGGCAGGTATTAAGAAGCTTTCATGAATCTTGCAGAATTTGGCTTGACATTAATAGTTTTATTGCAATTTTAGATTAGGGAAGGAAGGCTTCAGGGAGTGGGTCAATGCCTTGTTCGTGAATATAGAATGGTTTCTCATGTTTTGCGAGGAGAAGTCAGCAAGGATTTCAGAGAGGTTCAGCTTTTACCAACACACACACACACACACAAACATACATGTATATATATGTTATATATTTTGTTTCCTGAATTATTATATTCCTTTGTGTGACTTGGACCTTGCTTCTAAGTGCAGGGTTGCAGAGCTATATTATTGGACAAGGATAGAAACCCAAAGGTAGGGATGACTTACCCACCTGTGATCCCTTAAATTGCATAGTTTATGGATTCTTAGTGGAGTATTTGTGTATGGGTGCACAAAACCCTGTACATACATACATGCATGTATGCATTATTCATATGATTAGCAGATTCTCTTAGTAGAAAGATAACATCTTTACTATATGTGTGTGCATGTATACATACATCGCTCTTTGAAATATATAAAATAGTTTTTACGTATTCTACAATGTGGGCATTAATTTTTGTTTGGTTTCCTCCTTTTTGGTCTTTGTTTTAGTGGGAGCCTTCTAAATTGGAGCTCATCAATGATAATATGGTTGATCAGTATTTCTCTAAGTTGGATGATGAAGAATGGGAAGAGTTAAAGCTCCCTGCAAGATCCAACTTGCCTGTAACTGCCATTGCGAAGCTTTGAGTATCTGGGTGTTTTCAGACACTACAAAAATATAACTTGTGCAGGCTATGAGTTTCAGTTCTCGTCTCAGCAGGCACGTATACAAACACCACTTTAATTTATGTTACTAAATACCAATATCATGTCTCAGCCATGTACTAAATGGTTCTTTCATCTGCATCATTGCATTTTCTGTCCCATGGCCGCTAGTCTAGGTGAAAATAAATACAAGCTTCAGTTGAATTGTAAGCATAGGAAGTCACATTTGCTTACTGTATCACAGTTGACGATCTTAATGTTCCCTTTTTCTGTATAAATACAAAAGCTTTTATCCTAGAGGTTTCCAAATAAAGGAGCAGGGGGACTTGGTACTTATTGGTAGTATGAAAGTTAATGACAGAAACCTATAGTTGAAATTTATATTTTGTCAAGAATATAAGGTGACCAGAGTTACTATTATTGAGTTGTTGACCTACTGATTTATGAAGGCCGGTGGTGTTGTTGCTTAGGGGATTATTTGTGCCAGTGATTACACGGTAAGAGAATGATTGGCCAATTGGGTATGAAATATGGGAAGGTCTGGATGTGATTGCTTCCATAATGCGTTGTATTTGATGGAAGACTTCTGTCTGCAAGAAAGGTATTAGAACTTGAAACTTCATTGACATTCTGGAACTGCGAATAGGCCGATGGCTAATAAATTTTGATGCCCTTTGTCAACTTTGTGGAGAGAAATCGAACGTGAAACCTCGTTTAACCTCGTTCAACTTTGTACAATTAGACCAATAACAAATTGGTCTATGACGGTTTCATTACATGAATATTTCAATCCTTCTCCCCCCATTTAATTTGGACACTTCTTCTGCAGAACAACTACCAACCTCTTTGGAGTTTGGATAGAGAACAGCAGTTTGCAATAGTGCTCATTTGCTGTGTCTAACTAATACTAAAGTAGCCGCAGTCGCTGCTTGTCTTTGATGGCCGTTTCAATTAGAATCTTCTTTTACATCTTGACCTGATTGCTGTTTTTTTTGTTTTTGTTTTTTTGTTTTTTTTTTAAATTTGTTTTCATTGAAGATTTCTCTTGTCAAATATAGGAAAAGACATAGAAAGCTAGGTTATATATATATATTTGGGTCTGGTTCAAGGGATGCTTTTTTTAACACATCTTTTTAGATTTCAGATTTTAAACCATTGCAACAATGTACAAAAATAAAATTCAACTTGTTGCCGGTACGTTGTCTTCGTAAATATCCCTTTGTAAAAGTAATGCTTCAATTGTCATAGCTGATTAAAGGTAATTAAGTGAACCATGAGAGGCAACGATTGCATCATTCACATGATTCATGAACTCAATACTATCGGAACATGAGAAGCTAGCAGACAAACCATGTCAACCATGGCTTGGATTAACGAGATTTTGGTACTTCATTAGTTTGTTGCAGCAAGATTCAAGAGAACTAATAATCTAGAAATATTGAACTTGGTATAAAAGAAACCCGAAAGCAAAGTCTTCCCCTAAAGGAATCACCCATGTATATCAGGCTATGTCTTGCTGAAGTTTCATCAATGTCGTCTTAATACAGATTCGTTCTTTGCTCGTCCGGATTTCTCTTCTTTCTCTTGATCTGTATTCTTCTGGGGTCTTTTGCGTTTTGTCGTCTTTTTTTATTTTTTATTTTTTTTATCGCACTGATCGATTTTGATTTTCAGATTTCATATTTTAGGTTTTATGTTTTGATTTTGTTCTCATTTTTATTTTAATTTGATTTGATTTGTTATAAAATAATGCCACGTCAATTGCCACGTCAGTTTCTATAGGTTGACATCATATCTACAATTGATCTAGTCCATCGATTTTTTTAAAATCTAATAATCAGAAAACGGTGTCAAAATTAATGTCAAATGTAATGCCCCAGGAACCGGACCCATAAATAAATTCTACAACTATTGACTTATTTGATAGATGGAAGTGTACCGCGACGAAGAACAGCAATGCTGAAATTGAAAGAACGTGCTCTCATGCTTCTTCTATGAGTTTAACTTCCCTGTGTTCTTTTACATGTATCCGTTATATGAATGTGCAACCTATACAATTGATCTTCAGAAAGAAAGAAACTATATAGTTGATCTACTTGCAGAAAAAGGTGAAGTTAGATCGAACAAATAAATCTCGTAATCAAGCTGGTAGGTTATTTGGTCAGAGCTGCAAGAGCAACTAAATTATATATAGCATTCACATATAGTAATAAGAACATCTAACAATACTTTTGAAATCTACAAAGAGAACAGGTACGCATGCTTGCTAGCTAGCTAGTTCCAATATCTTCTGAACCATAAACCATAAACCACCATAACCGATCATTGAAAAAGTAGGAGAAATGCCCTTCGTTTCATCAATTTTCATGTACGTGATTTTCATAATTCACATTAAGACCCATAATGTCATACCTACACAGTAGTTGGCTACTTAATTTATAGTTTTGTACCCATCCTTCGAGGGTTTAAGGGCATGATATATTTCAAGTGAGCAAACCTAAAAACAACACCTGGTCCAATTCACATAATTAGCCAAACAACATACAATTCGGACACAAACCTCTTCGATAATGGTTCCATTTCTTATTGCACATTGCAAAGTTAAGTTGTTTTTACATATTTAACCTATATATATTTTTTGTGATGACGTCAGCACTGTTCACTGAGCACTGTTCAAAGAGTACTGTTCCCGCGAGCAGTGTTGGGCCTGGGTGTTGGCCTGCATTTCGTCGCTTCCTCTGTTTTAGCCGTTCTGAAACTTCCAGAGCTGACCCTATTTTTGACATCTCTAGAATCTTCTCGCTCTCTCTCTCTCTCTCTCTCTCTCTCGCTCGGACCCAAAGCCCGTTCCATCCGCGTTAACCGCGAAGACAGACTTCAGTACCATCTCAAATGTTTTATTTTCCTTCTTCTGTCAATTGATTGCTGCTTCTGCTCCGTCGACTTCACCAACCCAGTCACAATCGATTGTCTATCAGTGGAGGTCGTCGAGAGTTGTGGTAAGTTGTAATTTTTGCTTTCCGCTTCAGCATATGAACGAAAAATGTGAATGTAGAGGATAAGATTCATAGAGCATAGATGAATCTGTTTGATGTCCGACAGAGCATAAACGAGCATATGATTCATATATAGAGCATAGATTCATACTCAGATTATTGTTGTCATAAGAGAATTAGATTCATTGTTTATTTGTGAGTTTGATGGTAGTTTTTCTTTTATTTTGGCTGTTCCTGCTCGAAAACAAACAACTTGGTTATGCGCTCTCCATAGATTTCTTCAATTTTTGAATAATCTGAGGTTCATACGTATGTGCTACTTCTTCTGCACTCGATAAGCTTATTCATTTATGTAGAAATTGTGTTGTATTAGCTGATCTCATATTTTGTGGTTTTTAATTGACATAAAATTCGAGGTCTGATAATCATTGTTTTTAATTTGGGTATTGCTTAGTTTCATCTGGTGGAAGCTTCTTCGTTCGTTCAGTTCCAGGCCAGTAGCCTCAAAAGCCTCCATTGCCTGCTCTTCAACTAAAATTTGTTTTTCTATTTTCTTTTATGTGTATACTGTGCTTCCTAAGTGTCTTGGACAAGTGATCTGCTTAATCATATGAAAGATTATACAGTTTGCATGATCAAGTTGTTGAAGACAAGTACGTGAAAGATGCAAGGCCATTTCTCCTTCTTGAAGTCTTTAACGTTTGACATGTTTAGGAAATTTTAAAGTTATTTCTATATCAGGTAGTAGAAAAATCAAGATGAAGTTATTTCTATATCAAGATATTTTGATGTTATACGCTCATCGCCGATTCCTAGTATATATATATAGAGCTCGAAAACCAGTTAAACAATGTAAATAGAGTTCAGTAGCCATCCAACCATCCTTTGAAGAACACATATATTTGGAGCTAGCTAGCCTGGGGAAACAAATACTGAACACAACACAAGAGTACTATTGAGTAGTGTTCTGTATGGAGGAGGAAAAAAAATCTAAAATGACAAGTTAGAATATATAAGAGTTTAATCCGCCATTAGGAGGAGGATCCATCTAGAAATTTGCTTGGTAAAATAAGGTTGGAACCACATGCTTACATGTGATCAACACAATCAAAACATAATTAAATCATAAGGAAATGGTAGAATGTTTCCAACACCAGTTACCAGTTCAAACTTGTCCAGAAAATTGTCTACTGCTTGCTGTATTTGAAAATTTGGTACAAAAATTTGAATAAAAAAAAAAAAGAAAAAAAACCTAAACTTAGCAAACTTCATTCACGCATCCTAAGTATCCTTTCAAATCACAAGGGTAGCAAGGGTACCGTTTCCATGAATTTCCATGCATCCTGAAGATCTTCACAACTTTATCTTTCGTCGAAGACCTTCCGTCCATATGCAACAGTGCAAGGAGCTTCTTCACCGATCCATAGATCAACATTTCCTCCAACACTTTCTCAGTTGAGTGAAAATTACAAACCAACCACATGATCTTCACCCCAATCTTGGTAGCAACATTGGAAACGTGCATCATCTTCTTCGAAATCACGACAATGCCCATGCCATGCTCCACCAGGGCCAGCCTCCCCTCAGCACATTCACATAGTAACTTGATCACTTGCAACATTTTCTCACATCTGGATCTGCTGGACTCTGGCAGTAGCTCTATTAGGACACAAACTGCACCTGCTTCAATTGCCTTCAACTTGTTTTTCTTTGATGCTCTCAAGATTTCTATCAGCACCTCCAAGGCACATGAGCTCGCTTTGCTACATATTTCGTCTGAAACTAGCTCCAACAAGGATTTGAAGAAATCCATACCTTGATCTTGTATCACAAAGTTCCAGTCGTAATTGGTTTTTGCCATCTTCTTGAATATGGTAATGGTGTGAAGGCGTGCTTCAGCGCTTCCCCGCTGAAGCATGATCGCCATTGATCTGGTGGAGTCTTGTTTTGACAACAGCTTAAAAGAGTCACCTTCTTCCTCTGAGATGGGAAGTTGGTGAAGAATACAAAGAGCTTCCTCGCAGGCCCGAAAGGTTACGAAATCCGAGTTCTCTGTGAGGATTTGGTCAAGTATTTGAACAAGAACTTCCACTCCTTTACAACTAATGAAGTCATTTCTCGTCTCCTCACCCATGTCAATAATGGAACGAAGTTTCTTTAAGGAACTGACCTTGAATGGGGAAGACATGATCGTGCTGAGAAGTGCTTCAATCTCCTCATGTTTATCGGAAGGCGAATTCGATAACTCAGATGATTTCGAGTCCCCTTGGTTTTGCCATGCAAGAATGAGCCTCTTGAGGGTGTGATTTGGTATGGTGTCGAAATTTTCGATTCTTTGCATAGTGGCCGGGCATGTTTTCTTCTTGTATGTGAAGAACCATTTCTCGATGTTGACACGTTCGTATGTGACGCCGGTGGAGATGGTAACAGGGTCCTTCATGAGCTCCATGGAAATAGGGCATCTGAAATGGTATGGAGGAAAATCCATGGCCATGGATTTGGGAACTGAGAAAGTGAAAAACTAGCTTGGGATGAGGATTTGATTGTGAGGTTAACATCAAGATATCCAAGACTTTATACCATCAAACCAAAATTATAAAAAGAAAGAGGCAGGAGGGTGTGGAAAGTCTTAAAAAGGGAAAAAATCAAAGTCAAATAATATGGATGTAATCTGGTATAGCTGTTAAACATGAACCTACAAGAAACCCCAGCAGGAACCTTTCTTTGTTTTCATTTTACTTGTATTTTCAATTTTTTAAAGTCTACTGCTCTTGCTAGTGGCTACCATGCTTATATAGTCTAATATAGTTGAGTTGTATTTCAATTTGACCACAAATGTCTGTGTATTTTTTTTTTCTTTTCGAAAATTATGAAAAATCTGCAGGCTAGGCTGGAAGAACAATTGATTTAATTTCCTGGTAAACTATGGCAAGTTACAGCTTGAGCATGAGTTACTGAAGCGTTACATGCATCTTCAATTTCTCTTGGGAATCATTGAAATTAAAACAAAAGGAAACGTTTGCTGTTGTTTTGAATAGATGGAAACAAATGAATTCAAAATTGTCAAGTTATTTTATACCAAGTATGTAAATATTGACCGCAGCATCATATAGTGTGAGTTGGTTAGTTCCATTTTGTCCTTTTGTAATTGAACCAAGTCACAAGAATTTGGTGCTTCACAGATATGGCATTCAGAGATTTGATGAGTGCATTGGTTGCAGAAATTATGTTTTAGGTTAGAAGCAATGTACACTATGGAACCAATCCATTGACAGCATCTATGTCAATGCTGATAGCATAAAATTGGCCATTCTTGGTAGTTGAATAATGTATATAATTTAGTAGTCCTTAATTTCAATGGTTGTGTCATCACTATGATAGTTAATTAGGTAATACCGTAATAGGTAGCCAAAACTTACTCCATTTGATCGTTTAAATAAACAAAATGTTGTAACTTACATCTCGTCTCATGTTATCCAATCTATTATTATTTATCTATTTTTGAATTTCTTTTATCTATTTTCGACTTTCCGTACACTAATTGAATGGATTCTGATATAAAATTAGCACTTCTAAACTTATAACCCGTTTCATGACATATCTACATTCTGTCGCAAATACCATATGTTCAATAATTTAATTCATTCACTCCTCGAATATATATACTTTTTGTTATATATACTTATAACCCGTTTCAGGACATATCTATTTTCGACTTTCTGTTAACTAATTAAATGGTGAATTCAGATATAAAATTAACACATCTAATAAACTTATAACTCGTTTCATGACATATATACATTTTGACGCAAATACTATTTTGTTAAATTCATTCATTATACACAGTGATTGATATTCTCTTTCTGTACTTAACATGGGTCGAATGTGGATTTAAATAAATTATGGGGTAAAAGACTGAAAATTCCAAGACTAAACTTGAAAGATAATATTAAGAAAACAAAATCAACAAAATTAGCCAATGGTTTGGATGAGTTGACTTTGTGATGGTGTTTGATCGAGCACTCCATATCACATCTCAGCTGCGTAAGACATGCATGGCTACCCTAGCCTGCTCTTGGAATCATTATCTTTTTCATTTTATAAGCTCGTCAACGAACAAATTGGAGATTTATTCAACTATATATGCATATATATATATATATATATATATATATATATATATATATATATATATATATAAAGAGAGAATCAGAAGCGGACGTCCGCACGGTCCTTAAAGTGCGGACGTCCCTCCGTCCGGCGTCGGCGACGGCGTGTCTCCACCCTAGAAGACTCCAACAGCCTCCTCGACCACTTTCCCTCACCGGCGAGTCCGTTCTTTTCCAGTTTTCCGGCGAGATCACCAAAAACTTCAAACTTGGGTGATCTCGCCGGAAAACTGGAAAATAATGGACTCGCCGAGGAGAGAAAGTGGTGGGGAACGCTGCTGAAATTTTCTGGGGTGGAGGCACGCCGTCACCGGCACCGGAAGGTGGAGAACGGAGGGACGTCCGCACTTTAAGCTGGGTGCGGACGTCCGCACTTTAAGCTGGGTGCGGACGTCCGCCTCTGATCCGGCCTCTATATATATATATATTTATTTATCGTGGGAATCAAAATATTAGATATATATATTTCAGTTCATACTTAGAAAACACACTGGGCGAGGACTGCGAGGCACAACCATGTTAGATCGTTAATATTCAATAAACAGCTAGCTACTGTTGAGCTGCCTTGCTGACCCTCTACTCTTTTTCCAGGTGAAAAATTCAGTTTCTAAAATAATTGTAAGAATTAAGTTAGGGGTGATCGATCGTGATAGTTTGATCAGTCGACTGAATGATATATAAAATTTAGGGTTTGATGATGATCATGGTGGTTTGACAAGACAGACGGTTCGAATAGTTTAATAGAAAAGTGATGATGGTCTAGCGAGTTTATAAATTGCTTGGATCATTCAAATGGTTTACTCGTTATACTATGGAGTGCTACGATGAACTAATACTAGTCTAATGCCTTTTGAATTTTTATTTGGATGATAAGATGACGATGAGTAAAATTACATAGGATCACTTTCACTGGTGATTACAACAAGTAATAAATCGGATAATATTTTTTGTTTATGATAAGAGACGTAAGATCTTGTATTGATAAAGTGTAGAATAACAACATTGACACGATCCGCCCGCAAGGTCTGCGTCAGAAATGAACCATGCAAAACTACTAACAAGACCTCAAGCAATTTCTATATATATGCTGCTAACCCTAACCCTAGACTAGAGTAAAGCTCATCTAGTAACCCTAGACCTAAGCAATTTCTATATATGCTGCACAAAAGAGTCATTTTTAATACTTAATTAGCTGCACATTATGCTAGGGTGTCTTACACTCTTACTTTCTTGCTGCATCTGCGAGCCTCATGCGAATTCAGCGAGCAAGTTGAACTATATGCTCTTCTGGAGAGTGGAATATGTGAAACAATTGCAGCTGTAACAGGTGGAAGTGGAAACAGACCATAACTTCCAAGTCCAAGATATCACCAGTAATACTGAAGGTCTCCCAGGGACTTGGTAATCTGGTGAAATTATAACCAAAAAATAGTTACATGCAGGGTGTAAAACTCTTATTTGCGCCCAGGTCGCGCAATGGTATAGCACACAGACTAGCAAGCTATGCTTATGAAGCACCTCATGGGAGTCACTGCCTTCTATTTGTGTTCATGATCTAGTTATGAAAGAATGTAACTCCTATTCACGTCAATGAGAATTTAGTACTTTAACATAAAATATAAAATAAAAAAATGAAACAAAATGGTTAAATGAATTCCCTTGCATCCATCAGATCACAACTTTGACCGAGTTGTGAACCATATCCACCTGGGAAGGAGATGCAGAATGGCAAGCCTTATTGGTTCTGAGTTTCGTCTTGGCCCTTTACTTTGCCTCTGAGCATGTCAGTGAAATTACCCCTCATAATGCGCCTTAATCTAGTGTCCTCTGCTGGTGGCGTTGGTGCAGACTTCGGGGATTCAACTGGCTCTGGCAGTGGCTCAACATTATCCTTCTTTCCCAACAACCCACCTTCACCAAAGAAACTACTCACAGAGGAGGCGAGTCCAGCACCCATCACCTTACTGATGGTCTCAAAAGTTCCACCAGATCTCTCCTTCATTATAATTTCAAGGGCTTCCTTGTGTACTGGATCCAGTGCATCTGAGTCTTTCAATAGGTTCTGGATGGTCGGTAGGAGGTAGTCTCGTACACTGGTTGCTGAAATATCTGTACGTCAAACACTTGAGTTAACACACTGGATAAGGCCAGAGCTTATTTATTTTTTATTTTTATTTTTCAAATAGCAAAGAAAGCAATACAAACCGGAGTGACTATAATAGTATGCCACAACACTTTGTTGACAATAATAGGCTCAAAACTAAGAAAAGTAGATCTGTTTCAATCATTTTGGGCTCATTGCCATCTTAAAAACGAAAGCCTAGGAGCCTAAACACGAATTTGCTTGCTTCACAGGTTCTGCGAGAGTTAGTATTTCAAGGCTTCAAGGCCATTATTATTATAGGACAAATATATCATAGATTCATAGGACTGACATGTTTAAATGTTGATTCCATAATAAATATATGGCATATGTCCATATACTCCAAAGTTCATAGGTTTGTGGATGCAAGACATTTTCTTGATCTTTAGAACAACTTTGTGAGACCAAGTAATCTGCTAGTTCTCAAAAAGTAGAGAGGCACAGGGCTTATATTGAATCTATCAGACCAACGAAATAAGGATTTTCTATTTCTCTAGGTTCTTTGAAGTTCAGGTTTGTGTAGTATCAAGAAATTTCATTTGTCCTATTATCTTCAACAAGAGAAAAGGGTTTTGGTCAACCATCTGAAACAATCAACAAAACAGTTAAGACAATTGAGTAATTGTTGATAAGAAATATTTCAGGCACATAATCTCAGGAAGTGGTCAAGGAAATGTACTACAAACCAGAACCTAGTGGGTAGAAATGACTGATGTTCCAGTTACGTTAGTGGAACCATTAAAATTCTTGTCAGTATCTATGATATCAGGTTATTCACTCAAGTGCCACTTTTTTCAAATCCAATTCAATGCTTTCAGCGTGAGCCCTCCTAAAAGCTAAGATGAACATGACAAATGCATCTCCTTGTTGGTATAGGGGATCAATTCTTTCTAAGTGTATACTTAAAAGTGCGGATTTCTTCAATTTAATAATGACAATGAATTTCAAAAGTTGGAACTGTTGATCTTCTAGTCACAAAATGGAGAAACATTAGACATGTACAATGATAAACTAGTGGTTTCCAATTTGACAAAAACTTTGGAGGAATTATTTGAAGAGAAATCTAGCCTATGGTAGTCTTGATTGTCAAGCCTTAATGTTTAAGTGAGGGTGTCGGTACATTTTCTAAAAGAAAGCCCTGAATTTCATTCATGTGTGGTAGACTAGATTCTCTTTGTTGTCTTGTATGTAAAAACAGGACATCTTTACAGTAAAATAACAAGAAATAGACAAGAAAGCCCTCAATTTCATTCATGTGTGGTATTTTTTTTCTTTTTTGAATAGGCAATAACTTGGGTCTTTATATGCATAACATTTTCCAGATTTTGAAATTCATTAGTCAAGCAATAGACACCAGTAAACATTTTATTGAAATGACATGAAATAAAAGGAGCTCAAAGGGGAGGGATAACCAATGAAAAAAAAAAGGTCATAGAGATATCATGTGATAGCACTTATATTAATGTGCTTTGGCTAAAAAACAATCTTAGCATTTAGAAAATGCAAACCTGTTGCATCTAAAGCACGGATTGCTTCACAAAATGCATTTGCTCTCTCACGACGTCGCATCATGTCACTAGCAGGCAGAGTGCCTGTAAGGTGAAAGATCTTGGATAAAAGATGTATATAATGTTAAAGAAAACTGACTTTTCAACACCTTGGCAGTAATCTAACATAGCAGTACGATCATGCAAATATTGTGCCAATATGTGGAGCATGTTGTGTCAAAAGGAAATATAACAACTTCCCCAGGAAGTATGTTGAGGATATAATCTTTAAGTCTATCTGTTGTATGAGGCACAGCAACTACTAATGCATGAACTACAGCAATGGTAGCTTCATGGGATCCATCTTCAAGAAAAGCATCCATCTGAACTCGTATCTTATCGACAATCTGGTAAAAACTAAATCTGATCAGAAGGATATACAGATATTGTTCCATTAAGAAAACGAAAAGAGGGAACAAAATGCAAACCATATCATTTTTGAAATGTTGGGCGACAGCTCCAAAGGCGACTATGCTAGCATACTTCACACTCAGGTTTTGGTCGGAGCCCAGAGTTACCAGGGCAGGCAATATATTAGTAGATGCAACTTTTGCATCGATATATGGAACCTATAAACCAAAACAGTCAGTTAATTATTAGATCTGAAGTCGGAAACAAAGAGTGAGGATGCTCAAAGAATGGTTATACTCACAATAACTTTCAACAGATTGGCAGCATTGATTTTCATATCTATGTTGGAGCTGACAACCATTTCCCAGAGTATATTGAATATCATCCCATGATGAATTTCAAATGTGCTGCATTAGCAGAATGGCCCATCAGTGACACAATAAGATGCAACAAATTAGTTTAATAAAAATTGTTAGATTACTAACCACAGGAAGCGGACAGCATCAATAATCTCAGTATTGCACTTTGTCGACTGATTTCCCGCACCTTCAACTAATAGCTTTCTCAAGTACTCCACTAATTGCTCGTGCTTGCTTGGGGCACCCAAAACTCCAGCCAAGAAAAGAGGTAGGATGCACATAGTAGCCAGTCTCTTAGCCACAGCAGTCCTTGGTGCCAAACCTGTTTTAACAGAAACAATTGAAGTTGGCACAAGAATGTGAATGCATTTCAGCAAAATTTGTTTCTTACTACCTTCAATTTTGGAATGGCTTGAAGATGGGAAATATGTCAATTGAGCATCTTCCCCAATGGCTATAAGGAATACAGGCAGCATTATATGTGTCAAATAAGAATCCCCGTAGTGTTCAGATACAGCCAACAAAAACTGCATCAGGAACATCCAGATCAGCAGAAGGACCACTTGAATAAACAATAGAAGCCAGCAAAGATGGAAACAGTACCCTGGTGATTCGATTTCGCAAAGTATCTTCTTTTGGAGGTAGAAAGCAGGCAAGCTGTATTAAATCGGGTAAGCAGTCAACATGCAACCACTCAAAAGCAGGCAACTGAACATGTCCCCTAGCCAGACAATAAAATTTCTCATTAGAAGTTATAACAAGTTCAGCTAGTTAGGTTGCATTCTGTCTGAAACAAGAAGCCTGCATTAAATATAGAACTAAAATGAAAAATTGGAGCTTACCCAGCATACAATTCAAGGAAAGGTGTAGAAAATATTGTTCCAGTTGTTTCAGGATCAGAAGAAAATGGGGACATCTCAATTGCTTTCTGGTGCACAGAGGGAAGCATTTCCAGTAGCATTCTTAATAAAACATCGACATTCCAGCGTTCTCGTTCTCCTAACACACGAAGATGTGACTCCACAGACCCTTCAACCCCTGAAAGCGGAGGGCAGCGCTGCAATACCACACAGATGTAAATAAAACAAAGTCTTTATTAAAAAGAGAAATTGAAAATGACCACAAATCATTGAAGTATAGTTAAGCACAAGCATACCTCAGCAGAGCTCAAAATATAAGAGAGGAGAACCCTTAAAACATGGTCTAATTTCTGTCCCCACTTGATTACCGCAGGGACTAATTCTTTGAGTGTAGTTTCCACCACCACTCCAGAGGGATCACAGACCAATTGGAACATCAATTCTTCGACCTACAAATACAGGGATTTAATGTAAAATTGGAGACACTTTCTGTGTTATACTTCATACATGTCTTTCTTGTCAATCATCATATTATGATAAAGAGGTGACTCTCCATTCCCTAGACCATGTGTTATCAACCTAGAGCTTACATTGTAGCCATTTCTGTCAAGTCAGAATTCCTCTCCATGAGAGCCTCTGAAGCATATTAGTGAGGCTGACCTTGAAATATTTGTCCATATTTGGAAAGAGTGGAAGCAGCAATGCAAGATTATGTACAGCAGCCTCCCGAACAACAGTTGCAGAATCTTCTATGAGTTGTTGAACAATAGACAAGATAAGAGAATCACGGATCTCAGGCCGAACAAACTCTGCTAGCTCTCCACATGATTGAGCAACCAGCAACCTGCGCTCCTCATATGTATGATTTATCTGTAACCAAGAAACAAAAGATAAAAATATTAAAATGTACTGAATAGTTCAAGATACGCAACAAATCTTTTCCAAAAAAAATACCCTGCAAATTGAGGCCCAAAACTTACTTGCTCCCAACACTGAGGAAGCAATTCTGTTTCTGTTCTCATCTCTCCTACATTCTGAGCAAGGCTGACACAGGCCTGAAATGCAGTGGCTAAATTAAGCAACTAGTAAAATTATCATGTAGCCATAGAACAAGATAACACAGCACTCAGAACATCAGCTTACATCCATTATAATTCTTCTTTGCTGCTCATCTGGACGTTTGATTAAATTAAACAATGTGTGGGTCAAGGAATCTCGAGTACTGCTCTCTGGATGGCGCTCAATAGCACACATGATCAGAGGAAGTAGCTCCTGCGAATCGATAATGCCAATCAGTGAAACTCAAGATAAATTTCATATAGAGAGTGATATCTTAGATAACTGTATATAGCTACAAAAATGTACTATATGTCGTATAAAATTACGTATGAACCTCGCGGTGGTTGATTAGAACATAAGGAACAATCTTGGGTAAGGCATCAGCAAGGATCTGAATGGTCTCTAGACCCTGTCAAAGTATAAACATATATATTACATGTAGGAAACAGAAAGCTAGCAAAGCTTGAACTTCATTCAATCTAGAAATGTTACTTAGATAGGGCCATCCAAAAATAAGAGAAAATGGGGTACCTTAGGGTTGACTTTAAAAGAATCAGCCCTTACGTGTCTCCAGCCAATCCCAAAAAAATAAAAAAAATAAATTGATGCCTAAAAAGAGAAGAGAATAAGAATAAGAAACTTGCCCTTTTCTCTGAAATAATTTCAGCACTATGATCCTCTGTTGTTGGATGCAACATGCTAGATGTAGGTGGTTCCGAGACATCCTTTTGTTTGCAAACACTTCCACTATTTGTCAAGGCACCACTACCAGTTGAAGGATCTACTGAATATTCTTCCGAGACATCCTTAGGTGTAATTAGGTTGTCATCTGCTATTGAATGATCAGCTTCTTTCACAACTTTTGTTATTGCATCATCTGGATGCTGGATTATACTTTTCTCCTCATCCATGACTACAACCTTTTCTTCCATCTGCGTGGACTCTTTCCCAGCTTGGGTGGAATCTACATAATTGGGAGCATTTGCGATTTTGGATCTTAAAATTTCTAGTTCCATCTGCAGTGATTTGACTTCATCTTTGTATTTTTCCAATGACAGGGATTGATCAACATCAGTGGCTACCATATTTTGTCCCGAACGAGATCCTTCAATGTGCATTTTCAAAGCAGTGACTTCAGCTCTACAACCATTGAGCTCTTTCCTTTGGTGCTCCAGGGACTGCCTTAAATCTTGTACCTGAATTAAAGGGTGAATTATTGTCTTCTTAAATGTCTTGATTGAACAGCATATTGGTAATGCAGAGTAGTAAGGACACTTACAAGGTTCTCTTTGTCTTTAAGGCCCTTCTGAAGAGATTCCAATGATTTGTTGAGTGCACTTATTTGTCCTTCAGCCATATCTTTGTTTTTAACCAAACACATCTTTTCATGATTGAGCTTCTCATTTTCCTCCAACAATGACTCATTTTTCCGAAGCATGGAAATTTTCTCCTGCATGGATATAAACATTATTTATAGTAACTTCATGACACATGCATAAAAAAAAATACACAAACAAAATTGTATATATTTATATATGTACATGTAGTAACAATCACAAAGCATAAATAATGTAACTTCAATTACACTCGAGAAACATCAAGCATATTATACAAAGCATAAATAATGTAACTTCAACTACAGTCAAGAAACATCAAGCATTTTTTTGAAAAAGGAAAGGGAAAAAGGAAAGGGAGAGGGAAGGAAAAACTAAAGAACAAAGTTTGAAAGAACTTCAAAGAAAATAGCAGGAAAGGAATTGAGGAACTATGGGACAAAATCAGTTGTGATCTTCCCTGTAGGTATCAATTCTATGAAATATATAAACTTGCTACATCCGTAGGTTAATGCCTAGAATAAGATCGAAAAACAACCAGCACCAAAGGATTTGTCAATTTCTGAATGCTGCATGCCTGCAAACTTAAAATATAATCAAGTATGCAGAAAAGAATCCATCTACCAATACCACCCAGTCACCCACCACACCAATCATGTAAAGTCAATATATAAACCACATTTTTGCTCCCTTGGTGCAGGAAAGCAGAAGCAAATTCTGTACCAAATATAACAACCAAACACATATTTCAATAACTAAGCCTTTTGTGCTCCCTAGGTTGAAATCATATAAATTACAAGCCAAATGCTAGATGCAAGAAAAAAACAAGGTGAAACACCTGAAATGCAAAGACAGTGATTCAATAAATTTAGCAACTTGCCAACATGCTACATAACATGTATCTAGAAATACCTCAGCAGCTTCTGTAGTGGATGAAAGATACTGATAATAATAATGGCGCAGGGCATCTGGTACACATGCGGGTGAGTTCTGCCAAACATCTAGATTCTGGTCTGTGACCTGGGGAGAAAGTAATGACAGGGTATGGTAGAATATTAAGATTAGTCAAACAGAGCAAAACAAATTGTCAAGCTCAATCACACAAACAAATCTGCAATAGTACCCTTGTCACCTGATGCAAAGGTTTAAGAAATGTAAGGTGCTTCAAATGCAACTCATTACTGTCTTAAACATACGAAAGCTAAATCGTATCTTGAAAAGCATTTTCTACTGAATTTCTGCTGAAGCTATTTGCTTTACTCTATTCGTCAGATAAATTCAGACATATGTTTTAAAAATGTTAAACAACAACAAAAAAATAATCTATTATCAAACAACTGAAATTGGAAAGGCAGTTTCAACAAATGAAATACTCACTTGCAGCACTAATATAACATTTAACCAAAGTAAAGATGATAACAAATCAATGGCTTAGCCAATACAGGAGCGTCGATTGTGGAGGAGATGTGGCTGTGGTGATATGACTACTCTTGGGGTTTCGTTTGGATAAGTCTGGTTTTCTATTTGAACATGCAGAGAATATTCAGGATGGTACAAATCTGTTGAGAAAAAACACATTAATATTGCTACTGACTTGCAGTAAGATTGTTATAGAAGGTTGTTTAGGTCTGCTTTTACTTGTGTTTGTGAAGGTATGGGACATATTATAGGTTGGATTTTGGTCCTTGGTGAATAGAGGGAAGTTTCTCATGTGACTGAGCAAGAGTTTGTGGAGATGAGTTATCCAAGAAAAACAACAAGAATATTTCAGTCAAGGAGTTAGAATTACAGACAATATCAATCCAATGAAGTCTGAGAAACAAAAAGAGTCTCTTGGAAGCCCTCGTCCAAATGAGTATTCTACATAAAGCCAACAAGTAATTCCCTTAATAACTGATGATACCACTTAAGGATAAAATTGCATGAAAAAACCTCAATTATTGACCTATGTAAAGAAAAGACATTGTTGTAAATAATAAAAATATATAATTAAGTTGGGGTGGTACAGCTTATAGTCTATAGTAGATAATGTAACTTGCTAGAAATCTACCAGACTTAAAAATCCTCATCTTAAATTGATAGGCGATGAATTTGAATCAAAACATTTAACCAAAAATTATGAACTTTTGGATGCTTTTCCTCTCCAACGAAATCACTAGAATCTTAATTCCACAGTTGAAAATAGACATTACATGTAAACAAACTAGATGAATTAAGTAACGTCACAAAAAGAGCATCACATTTTCATAAAGAATTCAGATATGTGACGTGTCTCGCAAAAAGAGTGACCCGTAAACAACATATTCATATGTGGCCAGAATATCAACAGCTAAGCAAATTTGAATACTGAACTCAATAAAGAAAACACCTCAGATACAAAATATTCTAGCTACATTTGCTCTTGTAACTAAAATATACTTTCCCTCTCTAACAGAGAATTTAAATTCAATTTAACATGTTAAGATGTCTTGATGCAGTAACCACAACTAAAAAAGAAATACCCCATTTGTAGGCCAAGACTAAGCTGAGAGCTATTTGGTTGAAAGTGAAGTCCCCAATGATACTCTAAGAGTCCACAGTAGATGGACAAATAAACAAATAAACCAAGAGTCACTCTAAAAGTTAATGCTCAGTTTCATTAAAAGTATGAATTCAACTCTAGTACTGTAAGAGTCTACATAATTCTAGGTTTCATTAAAACCCTAAACACTGCCATTTAGGTACTTCAAGGGTATCTTGTTTAATTAGTCTTTACTGAGAATTTATTGTCCTTTAGTGTTCCATGAGTCTAAGGGTGATCTATCTGAAACTTATACACCACTTGTAAGAAAAATCAAACTGGAACAGTAAAAGTTGAGTTTACTTGAACACCTTGGTGCCTTGCCTCTCTGCTAGCCTCCCTCTAAATTCCATTCCTTAAGTCTTGAAACTACAACAGCTACATTAAAAGGTTTCATTAAAACTATAATTTTTCTTTTTCTTATGCCACCATAGCCATACTCCAGTCCACCCTTGTTCTGTTCTAAATTACGTTTGGTCCAGTTCCTAAGGCAATATGATATACAGCACCCGCTGCAAATTTGATCGTTTTGGTTTACTGAAGTTGGTTGAATAAACATGTGTGGCATAGATAAGAGTCATCTCTTTCCACATACAAATACAAGGAAACAATTATAAAACAGAAAGCAGAATTATAGGCTGAAGAGAAAAAATAAAAAAAGTACCTCTTCAAAAAACGTCATTGCAGTAAGACGGTAACCTGCTATTAGCAAATATTCCTTTACAGCGCAGTTCAGATCTCGACGTTCATTGTCTTTCAAGGGACCCAAATCCGAGAAGGAGACATCTGTCTTTTTCCGGTGAAATTGGGGTCCATTATTTACACTGGCATTTGACTCTGAATCTAACATGGGGAGAAAGTCACAAAAAGAACATGAAGTCTGGTCAAAATATTACTTTGCACAATGCATCTCTCTAATGTTGCTACTGTTTAAAGTGCTACTGTTTAAAGGTGGATTACAGTTCCCAGACAATAGAATTTCAACGACTCATAACAAGCAACAACATGCACGTTTTGAGGTACCGTTATCATAGTTTTAAAAATTGAGATGTCAAAATGATGAATGGGCTTAACTTGGGGCACCAGTTGAAAAATTTCCTCTTCTCTTTAATTAAAGTTTGCGTAGTAATAGAATATGTAATTATAAATTACCCCTCAGTTCAGTTACAGGTGATTCTGCTTGCTTCTGCAATTCAGTCTTGAATTTTGAAATGTCCTCTTGGGCCAAACGGAGCTCATATTCAGTAATTGCTAATTTTTCTTCTACCGCTTCTTTCTCCTGAAGCAAAGTTTGAGGATCTGCAACTGCATCATGACAAAAAATAAAAGCAGCAAGTGCATCAGTAGCGATGAAGCCAATGGTTGTAGATTGTGGGAAGAAATAGAAGGATGAACCTCTGAGAGTGTTGAAGCGAGAGATCTGATCAGGAGGGAACTGGGAGGAATCAGAGAAGAAGTTCTTGAGACGAATGGCCTGATCGTCTCTGCCATCGTCAAGAAGCTCATGGAGAAGCTCAAATGCCGTAAGTAAGTAGTTCTCCTCCAGAAGAAAGTTAACCACGCAATTGCTCAGCGACGACTTCTCCACGTCCATCATTCCACAAACACTTTGAACGCAGCAACAACAACAACAAAGTATCGCATTCCAACCCTGGACATGACGAAATAAACCCCATGATTGGCCGCAAATGGACAAAATATTGCACCAACTGGCCATAGACAACTCATTCTATTCAGTTTATCGAAATTTTAGTTTTCACATTTCTCCAATTAGGCCCAAAACTTCTAGAATCATGTCGAGCACCATGAGAGCAATTCAGAATTTCATTTTCATTAGTTTCTGATTAGTTATGTATATATATCTCACTCCACAAGTTGAGACTGACTACTGATATGCTACTGACTTAAGCCTCAATTGTGAGTAAAGATTAATTACGGTTTTCAGATCCTTTACCAAAACAAAGTATGATGATAATGACATATATAAATGTGAGATCATACGGAAATGGGGCATGAGACAAAATGTGAGATCATATAAATGCAGAAGAATAAAACAGAGAGAGAGAGAGAGAGAGAGAGAGAGAGAGTTCACCTCAATTGACGATTTGATTCGATCTGATGTGCAAGACCCACAAAATTAACCGATCAAGATGTGCAGAAGAAGAAGAAGAAGAAGACGTACCACCGCAGATTTCTCGTTTTCTTCACAATTCTCTGTCAGTGTGTGTTTTGATGCGGGATAGTGGGATAGAAGGGTGAAACGGTAACTTCCAACAGCTTCCGTTGACTTGTTTGCTTTTTGGACTTTTTTTGGTTATAAAAAAAGGAGAGTAAATGGTCGATGGTTGAGTGAGCCAAAACCGACGCAAGAAACAACATTTCCAGGTACAGTTTTCTCTTCTCTTTCTCTGTTTCAGTTTTGGAACAAGGAACAGTTTTGGGTGTCAGATCTGTTAAAAATAGCAGCTTGTGCAGAGAGAGAGAGAGTCAAGTGAGTTGATGATGAATCTGTATTGTCTGTCTAAATTGTAGGTTGCATTCGGCTGTTGGTAGAGGAGGAGTGTGTGTGTGTGTGTTTTAGATTGATGATGTTTGGGTAGTGTTTAGTTAAATGGAAGACAGTTCAGGAGGTCAAGACTCCATTCCTGGTGTTGGGTCATTTGATAAATCGAGGGTTTTGGATGTAAGGCCTTTGAGGCGTCTCGTTCCTGTTTTCCCTTCAACCCCCCATTCCGCTGCTGCTCCTCCCTTTGTTTGCGTCTCTCCTGCTGGTCCTTTCCCACCTGGGGTTTCCCCATTTTTCCCCTTTTTCATTTCAAACGGGAATGCAGTTCCACCCTCAACAGCTGGAGTAACCCCCAACCACTATACTGGGGCTTCCAATGGAGGAGATACTACAAGTCGTGTCCGAAGTCCAGTGAACAGTGATGACACTAGGACGGTCGGGAGGCCAAAGGGTAAAGTCCAGTCTCAGAAAAGGACACGGGGTGGCCAGGACATTGATGTCCAAATTGATGCGATAGTTGATAACATTCTCGCCTCATTTACCAATACCTTGAGACAAAGTGACGGCGACAAGGAATTAGTTAGATATGCACTCTTGTCGTATGATCTGCTACGGAGAAGAATTTCACAAATTGAAGAGATCAAGGAAGGAGTGTCGAGAATAGGGCGCTCTGATCTTAGGGCCGGAACTCTCTTCATGAATAAGGGAATTAGGACAAATGCTAAGAAGAGGATTGGTGCAGTGCCCGGTGTTGAAGTTGGGGATATTTTCTTTTTCCGAATGGAATTGTGCTTGGTTGGATTACACGCTCCAACTATGGGTGGGATTGATTATATGGCAGTCAAGAACAGTTCAGAGGAAGAGCCACTAGCATTGAGCATTGTTTCTTCCGGAGGGTATGAGGATCATATGCAGGATGGGAATGAGTTGATATATAGTGGCCAAGGTGGCAATGCCAACAATGATAACAGGAAAGACAAGGAAATAAAGGATCAGAAGCTTGAAAGGGGTAATCTAGCTTTGGAGAAAAGTTTGCATCGGGGTAATGATGTTAGAGTAATTCGGGGTCTTAAGGATGTTTCCAATCCACTTGGGAAGGTATATGTCTATGACGGTCTGTACAAAATCAATGAATCATGGGTAGATAAAGGGAAGAGTGGTGCCAATGTATTCAAGTACAGATTGGTAAGATTACCGGGTCAGCCTGAAGCGTTTACAGTTTGGAAATCAATTGAGGAATGGAAAGAAACAAATGCTACAAGGGTTGGTCTAATATTGCCAGATCTTTCTTCAGGAGCAGAAACTTTTCCCGTTTCTCTTGTAAATGACGTAGATGGCGAGAAAGGCCCTGTTCACTTCACATACATTCCTAGTCTCAAGTATCCAGAACCTGTTAAACTTGCAGAACGTACTGCTGGATGCAATTGTACTGGTGGATGTCTCCCTGGTAATTCCAACTGCCTTTGCATTCAGAAAAATGGTGGTTATCTCCCATATACTTCAAATGGGCTTCTTGTGAACCAAAAATCCTTATTGCATGAATGTGGTTCTTCCTGCAAATGCTCTCCTAACTGTCGTAATCGTGTGTCCCAAGGTGATCTGAAAATTCGTTTGGAAGTGTTTATGACTAAGGATAAAGGTTGGGGTTTGAGGTCCTGGGATCCCATCCGCGCTGGTGCTTTCTTATGTGAGTATGCAGGGGAAGCTTTAAATGTTTCTGGTATAGAAAAGCTTGGGGATGATCATGCTGATGATTACAGTTTTGATGCTACTCGTACATGTCAGCCACTGGCAGTTCTACCAGGTGATTCTAATGAGGCTCCAAATGTCCCTTTTCCTCTACATATAAGTGCAAATACTGCTGGAAATGTTGCTCGCTTTATGAATCACAGCTGTTCTCCAAATGTGTTTTGGCAACCAGTTCTACGTGAAAATAAAAATGAAGCTGACTTACATGTTGCGTTTTATGCGGCGGCACACATCCCTCCTATGACAGAGTTGACTTATGATTACGGGCTGATCCCTCATGGGAAAGCATACCAGAGGAAGAAATTATGCCTCTGTGGGTCAACGAAGTGTAGAAGCTTCTTTTACTAATGGCTTGTTAATGGGTTTATCTGATGATGAAGAATCTTGATATTTCTACTTGGTAAATAAGGTTAGAGGTTTCCTGATTGAGTTTGTTACCGACTGAAACTCTTTCACTATGCTTTTTCTTGTTTATTCTTACAAAATTTTTGCTTAAGTAGATGGACTGATTGTGTTTACTTGTCAAATGTATGCTTCCATAGTTTTTATAGTTTAAGCTCACAGACCAATGTCCCCTAGAACCACCTTTCCCATTCCCCTACCCTCTACCCTCAGACCATCGATTGCCTACCTTTTTGGCTGCAAAACCTGGATCACCCACCTGATTCACAGTGCTCTCTCCCTGATCTACTCAGCCATATCAATTTCCTCTCTTGGATCTCTCCAATAACCGTTTAGCTTTTCGGTGCTTTCAAAGGCGTTTTTCATCGATACCATGTGCTCTATTAATGCAAACGAGGAGCTGCTTCTCTATATCTCTATTTTTGTTCTATTGATTATTTTCTGGCTTCGCATTCTTGGTACGAGGTTGTTTAATCTTATTAATTTAAACACCAGGTACGCTATCATCCTTTTCCTCCTATTCTCTTATTCTGAGGCTTCTATTGATGTCATGAACCTTACTAGAGTCAAGGAAACAGACTGTTATGAATAACACTTCGCTTTTCTGTTGTCTGTTACCATTATATCTGCAGTTGATTATGATCATAATCTTTTCTGTTACAATAAAGGCAGAGATAACATGGGAAATAGTGTTTCAGAACCCTCTACATCCAAATATCTAACATGAGTATTCTCTGTTGGAATTGTCGATCACGACAAGGTTTTATGTCGCAAGCCACCTTTTTGATATCCCTTCTATCTGTTGATGTACCTTGTTTGCTGGATATTATGCTAGATGAGGATGCAGTGTCTAGACTAGCAAATAAGCTGCCTTTTTGTACTTATCGTGTATTCCTCCTTTAGGATAAAGTGGTGGCATGTTACTCTTATGGAATGGAAACATGTTTAATGTTAATATGCTTGATTTACATGAATGTTATTTTCATTGTCAATTTTTGCTTAAAAGCTCTGGGTTTAGCTGGTATGTTACATTTGTTTATCAATATGCTTGATTTACATGAATGTTATTTTCATTGTCAATTTTTGCTTAAAAGCTCTGGGGTTAGCTGGTATGTTACATTTGTTTATCAATATCCTCATAAACATCTGCATAGACAAATTTGGGACATTTTACTGTCTATACCTGTGTCCCTTACAGACCCAAAATGGGGAACTTTAACTGCATTCTACACTTGCTTGAGAAACAAGGTGGGTTCCCTAGTACCAATCGGTTTATGCTCCAGTTTCGAGATTTTTAAAAATTCTGCAGGGTTGGAATGCCTTCCTTTTACTGGCAATCTGTTTTACATGGACAAATAAACAACATGATAATTGCATTCTTGAGCAGGTTAGATAGAGTGGTAGCTAATAGTGCAGCCCTTGCGTTATTCCCTCACACGTCCCTTAATAATTTACCTATTGCTGGGTCTGACCATGGACCTATTTATCTTTCTCTTAATCCTGGATTACTTTTTTTTTTCTTTTTGAAGCATAATCCTGCATGACCAAGAAAGCCTTTAGGTTGCAGCACAATGATTTTCAGAATATTGTTAAAAACTGTTTGGCTGACTTTCTCACTAAAGTAAATGCGTGTTTTGTGAAGTATTATGTTGAAGTATTTTGAGTGGATTTTTATGGAAGATGTCATAAACTGTATGAATATATCAAGCAAGACAGAAGAGCTTCAAATCAATAATATATCATGCACCATTCACATAGAAGATCATATGTTTATTAGCTTGAGCTAACAAAACTTCTTAATGATAAAGTTAACAACAACATATATAATCAGGGGTAAGATAAAGTTGACAAGATTGGGCTGCATGTATATATAGAAGTAACTTATAAAGCTAATTTATGCCTATTTCTTACTAGATCTCCTTTCCGTCATATGAAAGTTAACTTTTTATGAAAGTTAACAAAATGAACAAGCAGTTCAAGATTCACGTTAAAGCTATACATGAGATCAGTGATGGGTACATGTTGCTCCGATCCACCTTTTTACTGTACGAGTTCGACATATATAACTGATTCCGTCCAAAGTTCTGATGACATTGTGCAGGATTACCATTCTATTCCGATCGATCACAAATATTGGTTCTTCATGTGGTTGAGCCGTTGAGGATTGAGTCCATAAACTTCTTCCAATCCTGTCAGCAATTTATAAGAATGCAGAACCGAATGCAGAGTAATCATATCAGATTCAATTAAACTGGAATACGTACCACACAAACATAACTGGCCTCAGTGCCAAAGACACAATAAACCATATATATGATTCAGATTTAACTAAACTGAAATATGAAGAGATGAACATATATACCTCATCTAGAGACACATTTCTAGAATTGCTGTGGCATCCAAAAGATCCAACCAGTCAAACTCGAGTTCTTCGACAAGTTCTCTATTAGAATTCTGCTACAACATAAGATCATTAGCATTAAGTATTATATATGGGGATGTGAAATTTACATTTCTTAAATTGTAATTCATACTCATATTTTCTAATTTTAGTCATCATTTATATAAAAAGACAAAAGTTAAGTCACTAAAGATAAAATTTAAGTTACCAAAAATAGAAAGTGAGAGTATAGATTTCACTTCCCATATTAGTCATGCAAGATAGATCAATATATATATAGACACACACACATGCCTGGCCGTTGGGTTCTCTGAGCAAGGATGCATTCTCTTGAACCAAACTTGCACTAGTCTCATAAGAATCGACCACTTCTTTTCCTTCTTCCTATAAAACGATAAAGTTTCAACTCCAAATTAGCACTATATATGAAGCTAATTCTATGAAGCTAGCTAATTAAGCATGTACGTACATATATACATACCTGATGATTAACAGGTTCCAAATAGGTATTGTTGAATAAGATATCATGAAGGTCATCAAAGTAGTCGCCGGTTTGATTCTGATTACTTGGTGATAAGTCTACAACATTGAAGCTAGAAGCCACAGCAGCTTCCACAGTAGTAGTTGTAAAACCACCACCAAAACCAACTGATGAAGCATCATCCTCCACGCCTGAAAAATTCTTGTTACTCAACATCAAATTACCCGCTGGTAATGATGCATTATTCATGTCTTGATGAAGCACATTTTGATCAATATTATACAGAACCGATCCAAAAACATTAGCGTCGAGTTGACAAGTTGATGAATCTCGGCCGTTGTTCTCCACCATCAAATTAGGGTTTGGATTTGAGTTAAATCCAGCCAACCCTACAGAAGCAGCACTATTCACTGGGAATCCACCATAGTTGTTGTTGGTGATGAGACTACTAGAATCATTCAGAAATCCCTTGGTTCCATTCCATGAATTACCATTATTAAAATAATTGTTGTACTGAAACCCTGCAGTCATGCCACAGTTATTGTAATTGCCATATAGGTAGTTGGTCAATGAACTTGTTTGAGTTTGGAGTCCATTAGTACTTGACCAATTGCTTTCAACATTGTTATTAACTGATGAGTAATTGGCAGCTGGTTGGAAAGACCTTGGGTATCCCATGAAAGCAGCTTGCTGTGGCATCTGAAAATTTGAGAGAGAATTGGGATGATATAAGTGTGTGTTCCCGAATGGAGGCATGGAAGTGGTTGATGCTTCATGATCATTGGATTGAAAGAGGGGATATCCGAGGCATGAAGAATTAAGATTCATAAACATATTCTGTCCTAAAATGGGCTGCTGCCGGAATATCGAAGCACTGCTATCCCTGAATATTGAAGATCTTGATGTCTGGGATTGGTTAAGAATATCTGATTTACTTACTGAAATCTTTGCTGCAACTCTTCTTAAGAACTGTCTATACTTCTGCAAAAAACAAAATATTAAAAAGAAAAATCATTATGTGCTATATTATTTCTTAACCAGGATCGAACTACAAGTCATTTCGAAAGCCTCACCATTATATGAACACTAATTTTCCAAGATAACACTAATGAACACTAATTTTCCAAGAACACACTAGAATTTCTACAGACCTGCAAATGGCTCGCCACGTTTTCTCTAGTCAGGACTTCAACGTTCATGACCTCAAGAATTGTCTTCGGAACAGCCCCTGACCAATTAGGAAATGAACAGAAGAAAAAAATGCTCTTCAAAATTAATTAACTCGTAAGTACATGTAAATCAACACAGGAAAAATAAGAGTGTTGTTCATTAGCCAGAAGTGAAGAAGTATATGACCAAGTCTTACACTTACTTTCTAGGCCTATAAAATGAATGGATTCCAGAAATCTAGCCTGGAGCTCTTGCGTCCATATCAACTTTGCCTTTTTTGGAGCATTGTCTTCCTTTGTTGATCTTCTTCTCTTGGAATTCTTTTTCACATGATCACCATTTGTATCCTTGTCAGATATGGTCTCACTTGATTGTTCGCCACCACATTCAATTTCCTCAACAAAAGAATGTTTTTTTGGTGATCTATCGACATTGACAACAAATTGCCATAGGTTTTTCACATCATCAAAGCAAACTGGTTTCACTATATAATGTGCAGCGCCAAGCTTAAGAGCCTTTAATATGACATGCTCTCTATCGTCGGCCGAAACAACTGCATATTCAAACATGAATCTGATTATAGAGGGATATAGAATTTATAAATAAATGTAACCTCAATTTATAAAATCGACTCACTGATCAACGGCAGCTTAAATTCTTGTCGAACCCTCTTCTGTACTTCAAAACCGTCCATATCAGGTAGATAAAGGTCTGTTATAATGAGGTCATAAAAGTCTCTCCTAACCCGAAGAGCAGAGAAAGCAATGTATGGATTTGTATATGTCCAAACTGTAACAAAACGTGACAAAATTATCATCTCAAGAATGTCAAAAATACATACAATAGAAGCATACGTGTGACATTATTACAAGGAAAAAAAGAGAGTTCCAAGTTGGTATAAAACCCACATAAATAAAGAGAACATCGACAAGTTATACACCTGCGTTTATATGTAGAAAATATCATCCTAATAATGTGAAAATATCATCCTAACTTGATTCATACACATTGCGGTTCAATGATGATAACTAAAGGAAAGAAAAAGGTCATAACAGGAAAGAAACTAAAAAATATTTATCAAAATTAGGAGTAATTGCAACCAAAAAATATTAATCGGATTATAATCATCCAATTCCATACAGGAACTTGAAAATCAAAATTTCGTTTTTGGTTACAAAGGAAGCACATAGATTGAGAAATGGAAGTTCGTAGGCTTGTAATGTATGTTATGTACGTACCTTGATGGTTCAGAATGTGAAGAAATTCAGAGACATTGGCAAGAAATGTAGCGTCGTTACCTATAACAAGTACACGAAGTTTTACAGAATCAGTTTTTCCTTGTAAAACCATGTCATCTAACATGCTTAGCAAACCCTTGATTGAGTTCGATTGATGGTTTTTGCAAGATGGTAGAGACAGAAGAACAAAATACTAGCTAGTCTGAGAGAAAGGGAGTGTGTATGTCCATCGCGAAACAGGTTGAACTGTGTATATATACTGTGGCAAAACAGTGGATTTGTTACCAAAGCCATCAGAAATGGCGAAACCACCAAGCTTTTTAGTAGCGCTGAAGGTATAATATCCAGGAGAAAAATTGACATTTAATGCAACTTTCCATATACAAGAAGTCCTTGCATGGAGTCCCAAAGAACAAGAACAACCTTGCAGAGTTTCTGTGGGTTTAATAAGATGATCGGTTACTTTCCTCTTCAAATCTATGTATAGAAATGTCTTTGCAGCAGACAATGTCAATGTGTCATGTAAGAATTTCAGAAATATTGAGAGAAAGCAATTTACAGCAATGTGTCATGTTCCGATTTGGTTTTTGTTTTTCTATAAATCTGAATTTATATCTTCTTTTGTTCTTATAAGTGTAAACTCAAGATGAACAGTAGCTTTGTAAAGAAAAAGGAAAAATCAAGTTGACTTGGAAAAATATCATTTCTCTTGAAAATATGGAATGAGTCTTCCTAAGAGTAGCATTTCTAATTTACCAAAAGCGCATTTCTTCTAGTAAAGTTGAAGGAGGGAAAGAAATTAAGAAAACATTAGGAAAATGGAAAACCATTCGATCGCCATGCATGAAATAATAAGAATTCGGAATTTTTAGGGTTAGCCATGAAAATAAATATTTTTAAATATTACTTTCTATATATAAGACCACCTTCAGATTTCAAATGTAATCTGACAATTAATAATGCTGATTTTTTCACAACCCTTTTAGTGTAATCTTATGGTTATTGGAACTAGCTAATTATAGCTAAAAGAGAAAGCTAGCTCCAGGGATTAATTACACTAGATCTTTTAGACCTGGAAAATTTGCAGAGGTCGTCATCTAAGAAAGAGTTGGTATAGAATCTAAGGTATAATGCCCAAGCCTCCCAGTGCGGAAAAGATTCAACAACTTTGATTCGGCTTTATATTGAGTGTACTTTTTGGATTCTGTAGGAACCTGAAAAATTCCTTGCACGGCCTTCATCTCTTCCTCAATAAGCATTTCATCCTCCACATTACCATCAAAAGATGATATGACCTTGAAGAGAGTCTGACGAACATTTTGCACTATGAAATCCTGCATGAGAAACAGATGTCACATTAATGTCAAAGCTATTAATAGCCACATTTTTATCCTTGTCATTAACATTGTTACTCCTAAGGTACTATAAGATATAGAAAACTCTTTTCCAATTGCAATAAAAGCAATTCTTATGATGTTAGAACAATTTAGAATATCTATTATAATGGTATGTCTTATGTCTTCATTTTTTGCAGCATATAACGGATTTTTCAGCTTTTGCAGCATATGAGGGATTTCTGTTTCACCGTGTTGGCAAGGAGACAGATTTAGTAAACAAGAAAATCTAAAACCCACTACACATCCAATTCTATTAGTGCACTATAACAAGCAATATCCGTGCACAAAGTTATAAAAAAGATTCTTACCCTAATATCAGTTAAAAATGGGACCTAGAAAAGAAATAAATTTAACCAATTATGAGAACAAGTGAGAATAGAAACTTATTTGAGCATTCTACTTGTGTGTGATCTGAAGAGTAGCAACAAAAGCATGCATACCTGTGTGTGATCTGCAGAGTATTGTCTTTTCTCTTTGATGTCTTTAGAGCTAATTGAGCATTCTATATTGTGGTCTATCCATGTTCTACCATTCTCACTGTTGGACAAATTTGCCCATTTCTTGTATTCGTTGCTTCTGTTCAAGATAGCCAGAAAACACTGAGCTAGTTCTTTCTCCCCAGAAATATAATCTACAATGGTTCCTGCCATACCACATATAACAGGGTGTAACTCACTTTGGGAAGCACATATATACTCTTTCAGAATAGCTACTCTACCCATTGTACCCAAGGCACAGAAAGTATAGATGATGATTGTACCTGTCAATGCTAATTTGGTGCAGACCTCTACATCATGAATCTGTGGAGGCAAAACACCTGGTGTGTCCAAAACATAAATATTGGGATGACTTCCGATCTGCATATGATCGTAAACATATAACTGGACACAAGTCCTTGACATATATAAGGGATCTAGATTCCTTATATACTTGGAGAATAAATACCCTCAATACTTGTATAGAGTCCTTTATATTTTCAAGGAGAATAAATACTTGTATAGAGTCCTTTATATCTGAGAATAATAAAACCAAACTATGTTTTTGTATGTTTACAGAAAATTTCGAATCAAAACATTGTTCACAATGTGTTGCTTACTGGATGCACCCATACCCTCAATATATGGATATCCCTTGTATGCACCCTATTATTTATGTATATGTGACAAGCTTCCAACAACACATGTCTTAAAAGACAGAGTCTACAAACCTTTAAGCTGCTTATATCTTTTGTCTCACCAGGCTGTGGACTCACTGTAGCATGCTTCAACTTTCCCTTTTCTATTTGACAACCAATTTGCAGGAACGAATTAGAATCTACTAAAAATTCAGAGTACAGAATACAGGAGAATTTTCCCCACATAATCCAGGTCTGAAGAATAAAAAAAGTTAGACCAAATATGATTTAAAGTGGTACCTGCTGCACTAATCCTCCCAATTCGATGTAAGGAGTTGGCAAGGGCTGACTTACCAACATTAGGAATTCCAAGTAGCAATATCGTTGCAGTATAACTAGAACTATCATTGTTATTCAGTTCTCTGATACGAGCTTGCAAAAAGTTCAAAAACTGTACGAAGTAAACCATTTGGAATGAATGAACTAAAAGTGCAATAGCACAAAAGAGTACAAACCAAAAGAACATGAAAGATAAAGTATTTCATCTAGTATAATTAGATAAACTTATACACATAAAAGAGATGAATCATAATCACTCAACCGATGCATTTTTCAGTGAAAGAGAACAAAACAAGACCACTGCTTGAATTAAGTGCAAGTCCAAAGCAAATTCCCGGACAATTTGATGACTATATCATGGCATCCACACAGAGAGAGACAGAGAAGGAGATAGAACCACATACATGGCTCATTGATATGGCTACAAATTTCCATACACTATTATCATCAGGAAGATTATGCCATTTTCAATCAAACCGTGGCTTTGACTAAGAAATGCATTTAATAAAGCGAATGAGAAAGACAAACAATACAGTTACCTTCTTAATGCTCTCTTTATTATGGGCATTGACTCCATATGAAATGCAATTATTTTGCTCAAAGTAGTTCATCCACTCCTATAAATGGCAGAAATATAAAAAAATTACAGAAGGAAAAAGAAGAGTGATATGGCTAAAGAGAAGAAAAGACATGCAATTTATCCACAACTCAAGCTAAAGAGAAGAAAAGACATCACATATTTTGCAATTATATGCACATCTACCAGCTCATTCACCACTGTAAAACTGCTTCGAACCATAGGTCACAGAACTTGATCACACTTTTAAAACTTATGCTTGAACATTTTAGTTGTTGTTATTTTCTTTCTCCCGTATATTTAACATGGCGAGAAAATTAAACCGCTGAACAATGCACACCTTCAACTGGGAATGATTTGCAAGGTCCACCTTGTTCATTACTATGATTCGCTTGGAGGAGGATGTGTAGTTCTCCAATTGCTTGCACGCTGATGACAACGGAATCTGAAAGTAGTATAAAGTAAACTATTAATGATCCTTCATAACATAGTTCAAAACCTGAAATTTTGCATACAACGTGTCAAGCAATGCTTTTCCTTTTGGAGCATAGTTACAAGTTTTATTCTTTTTCTTAAACGCAATGAAAATGAGCTTCAAAATGAAAATGCATTACTATGGTACTTCCATATGGTAGGAAAAGCCACATCCTCATCCATCACCAACACCAACACCAGTTCGTGTATCAGACATGAAGTGCGTTTGGTCTTACAAGCAGGCAACGGGAATCTACCTAACCAAAGTAACTAAGGGAAACAAGAACGTGGTCAAAGGACATTTCGATGGGATTTTGCCAGTTAATACCCCAAAAAGGATTGGCAGAGTTTCAAAACAACCATGTTTCTCAGCCAACTTAACCAAAACCCAAGACCCAGATAACCCAGTAGCACCATTTTCTCCAAGTTAACGACCAAACCTCACAACCCCAGATATAAAAAGTTGAAAATTTTCATAAACAGCTAGTGAATGTCATTGAGGCATTTCATCAAACACTTGGGGTGCATAAATTAGTTATTGAATTGAAAAAGAGAAGGGTACCCTTGCGTCTCTGACTTCAAGAACGAGATCAACCAATGGGAAACGTTCAGCGATGGCGCGAGAAGCAGCAGCCATGTGAGGATTGAACCAGCCTCTCCCAAAGCTTGAGTTGGTGGTGGCTTTTATAATGGCCATGCCTATTTCTCTTGCTAAACTAGCCGTTGCCATATTTTGCCCTTCGGGTTGAAAATAACGCTGTGTGGTTCTTTTGCTTTCTTTGCACAGATGGTGACATACCAAAAATGTTAAACTCACAAATAGCATCCGTTTACATTAAAGTAGCTTTTCCATTATGTTGCCATTCTGAAATTACACCGATCACAATACTGTTTCATCCTAGTAATAAGAGGTGACATCAATCTAGCAAAGAATTGCCACATCAAAAAGCTAGCAAAGGCGCTCAGAGTGCGCAAGCCGAGAGAAGATCCACATGTCTTTAAGAAATAATTTATTATACATAAAATACATTTACAATTAAAACCTAATATTAAAATACATAATACCTAAGACAGATTCATAAATGAACGCTCAAATGCACATGAAGGGCCCATGACCTAAAGGTCCGAGCTGCGAGGTCTTGCCTTTGGAGACAGACCAATACCATAGAGGAACCACAACACCGTCAATTTATGGCTTGCACTTTTTGCCTAAATATACCATCGAACTCGTTGTAACAAATGATGTGTTAGAAACGTCAATCCACTTCCTTGTCCACGACTTGGTAGCTAAGGCTTGAGGGCTTAGCAACCGAGGCTTGAACACTCGGCAAAAATTTCCTGCTCCATTGTTGCAAATCAGTGATTGCAAAACTCTTCAGGAAAACGAAACGCCCCGTTGCATGCCATTATGCAACCTGCGATCATCACTTATAGAATAACAACAGAAGCTAACTGACAGATTACGATGTTCGAGAGGACTCGCTGCCAGACGTAGCAGCAGAAAACGAAAGGGAAAGGGATGACAAGTGTAGATGTTTGGTAACTGCCGCATAGCGAAGAAGGAAAAAATGTGGTTTTTCAAGACTTTGTTTTTTATTAACTGAGTACTATTTGGTCTATTGACATAGAATATTCTTTCAATACATGGGAAATTCTATTTTCAAACACACTAAACACTAGTTGTTGTAATGCTCAATTTGTCATGGGTGTAATAAAAATTTAAAACTCCCAATGTGAAACATAAAACTCTTCTGCAAGGTTTGGGTCGCTCGAGTCGAGGCTGATTGGAACTGAGTTTGGATGGAAAAATTGGTCGTTAGAGGTGGATCCGTTCGCAGAGTGCTTGAGGGCCTCGGCGGGATGTGCTGTTTTTCAAGCTCAAGGGTAAGTTTGTCCTTGTGCACAGCCCAATAAAATTGACAATCATGGTGATTGATCTGATCCTTGACATTGCAAGGCTTAATGCTAGATTTATTGAGATACCAATATGCAAGATATACAGTTGCAATATCAAGAGAATTTCCCTTCTACAACTGGATTAAACAAAGCAAATTCTATGAGTGTATATGCAAAACGAAGACACTGTTACAAGGGAATAAAATTTTAACAACTCTCAACATAGCTTAAAAATATCTTAGAATACTTTTACCCTACCTAGAGGGCCAAAGGCTAGTCGGTTATCTAGATATTTAAGATTGTGCCGATCTTAAACAGTCTTGCTTGTCTAGAAGATTTCCTGTAAAAACCTTGATCAAGCTTTATTGACCAACCCAATCCTTGATTTGGTATTGATTTGGTGATGTGCATCAAAATCTCTAAGAAACCAGAAAGTCCTTGCAAAGACAAGGCATAGAAAAGAACCTAGTAGCGAAGTTGGTGCTCTCCTCACTCTCATAAGAGTTGATTCGAAATTAGATCAAGAGACATCTCTCATAGCACATTGCACCATCTAATGTTGGCACGCCCCGCATGCAAAAGAGATAGTATGCCCAAGCTACTATTGGACAACCAAACAGTGGTGTTGGAGGTCTGATGACTGGAGGCAACAAAGTGGTGGCTGGGGGGGCTCAATCTCTCGAGTGCCTCTAGCAGACGTGGATGGACTCAACCATGGCATGTGTTCAACGCCTTAGGATTTTGAATCTTGGTTTTGGGCTTGAACTGCTTGGAGTTGTCCATAAGCCCTCGACGGCAGTGAGTGAGGTAGTGGACTTCGACAGTGGCTTTGGCTTAGGCAACACTCCTGGGTTTATGCCTATGCTTAGAGATTTTCATCAGGTAATCAAATAAGGTAGATAAATGCTTGGTTCCGTTTCAGCTACTTCCTTAGCATGGTCAGAAAACTACCCTATGGTTTTCTTGTGTTCTTTTAATATATTTATTCCATGTTAGGTTGCCTATTCCATTGTCTCATGTTGACACAACTCACCTCACTTTCTTTTCACATCTCACTTATATATTTTTAATTGCAAGTCTACATTGTTCACTCATTTACAATACCTAAAATATCATTTTCCTAATTCTACTTTGTTCACTACATTCTCTTCTCACCCCACATGTATTTTTTAATTTTTAATTTACTTTATTTACCCATTTACAATACACACAATATCAGACTCTTCCAATAACCATTGAACTCCAAAAAAAAAAATTTGAAGAAAACCATAACATTAATATCATTTATTTTGAAAGTATAAGTTCAAGGTAAGTAAAATCACCAACTCAAATTTAACAACTTGTTGGTATCAGTTGATTAAGATGCACAATGTTTATAAATGTATCTCTACTTAGAAAAAGCTTCGACGCCGATGACAAAAAAAAAAATCAAATATAAGTGAGCGACTAGACATGAAAATTTACATACAAAATCGACATGGGAAATAATAAGTAAAGGGATAGACGAAACATTAACAAAGAAAAAAACAGAATAGATACAAACAGTTCACCTCATCTTCTTGTTGAACGCTAGCATCTTCAGGCTCCATAGAACGACCGAATATGAAAAATTATGGGTTAGGGTTTATGAAGAATGTGTTCATCCAAAAAAAAAAGATAAAAAAAAAAAAGAATTTGTAATTTGTAACAATTTATTGTTCATTGTTGTAATTTCACATCAGGGTTATTTTGATATTTCAATAAATCAACAAAGTGTGAGGTGAGCAAAGTGGTTTGTGGGGTGGCGATAGACACACCCTTAAGAGCACATGCAACAGTGGATTGAAAGTCTGGGTTGGAGTGAGGAGTACACTGAAAAGTGAATGCACCGGTTGGAAATTCATCTGGGTTAGCCATGGATCCCACATGGGACCCAGCTAACCGCGGAAGACATGGAGCAATCCTCAGTCCACGGATTGGTCTGGCTTAACAGAAATCACGGGAGCCGCATTGAATCATCCAAAGCTCATCCCACTTGTTGCACACCCACGTGCATTTGTCTTCAACAGGCATAAATTAAATAACTGCCAAAGCAACGGGAAAAAAATATGGGCCTTTAGATCTTGATCTAACGGCTAATATTTAAAAGCAACGGTAACATAATTTTTTAATTAGAAAATAGCTAAGCCAACGGAAACATTCTGAAAAAATTGAAAAAAAAAAAAAACAACAAAATTTTCCAATAAATACCATCCTACTCTTCTTCATTTTCCACACATCCATCGATCTTTTCCCTCTTCAATTTATTTGTTCTTCTTTACCATAATATTCTTCTATCCATCTCATTCTTCTTCAATTTATTTGGTCTTCTTTTTCATTCTCCAATCAACAAAATGGGAGAGTCGGGTAGTACATGGACCAAAGAGGAGGAAGTTCAATTGTGCGAATCATGGGCTACTGTTACCATATGTCCCGTCACCAGCAATCACCAAACCCTTCCAAGGTTGTGGCTCAAGGTTCGTGAACATTATATTGCAAATTGGACGGGATCACCCCGGTTCGACCATCGGCGGCTCTTCAAGCTATTGAAGAAGATTCTCAAAGAGTGGCATAATGGAAAAATTCAAGTCGGGAGACATAGACCAAGCGGCACCAATCAATTAGATGAGGTATTTTTTTAGACCATCCACTTAAAATAAGTGACACCAATTCATATATTTATCAATTTTTATAATATTTGAGTTTTTTTTTTTTTTGTAGGAGCATTAAATTAACTTAGAGTTTATAAGGGTGACAAAAAAGCAATTCGACCATAAAAATTGTTGGGAGGCGGTGAAGGACCACCATACTTTTAGAGATGCACATACTCCTCCGGTCGCCCTGTTTGATTATTCCATGGCTAGTGGTTCCCAAACCAAATCACCAATTAATTTGGATGAAGATGTTGTATTGGAGACGTCTCCTAGCTCCATTGGAAGACCAATGAGACAAAAGGCCACCAAAGAAGCAAGAAGGAAAAGAAAAAAATAAAGAGGATGTGGGTGAATCCATGGTTCAAGCCTTACTAACCATGTCCGAGAGCAACAAAATGTGCAATGAGATTGTTAGGAAAAAAGAAGAGAACTGCCGTGCCGAATGTGAAAGATTGATGGCATTTGAAGAGGTAAGAGATGATGCAAGAATAATGGGTATGCAAAATAATGATATTTCGTCAGGTCAAAGGAATGGTTCAAAAATTTGAGGAGGGACATTAGGAGGAAAATTCTGAGGAACCACAATCCTCACAATAGAGTATTTTGTTTTAATTGTATTATTCTTGAATTGTTAAGTTGATTGTATTATGCATTTTTAAATTTAATGAAATAAAGGTAAACTAGTTGTAATGAACTAATAGTGAAATAATTTTCTTTTATTGATAGGAAACAAACAAAGCACACATACAATATTATTAAAGTTAAATAAACAAAATACACATATAACATTATTCAAGTGATATTAAAAATGATGAACTAAGGAGATCATCACTTTATCAAATGATTATGCAAATCATTTGTTAATATGAATCTTCAAGTCATCTTGTAAGGCCTTGTGGAGGTAAGCATAACGTAATTGGAAGTTAGAATATAAGAATACAGGGTTCTCCAGCCCTTAAAATTGGTTCATGGCAGATAACATTACCTTCACGATCTACTGGTTGTTTATATACGTTTGCTAATAATGGATGCAAGTTATCATCTTCTTTAGACTCCTCAAATTCGTCATTGACAAACTCATCTTCCACAGTCATGTTATGAAGGATGATGCAACTTATCATCAGGCCCGGCCCTAGGGCAAGATGGAGCAGGCTTGGGTCTAAGGCCTCAAAATTTGGGGGCCTCAAATTTTTTTATATAGCCCTATATATATATATATATATATATATATATATATATATATATATATATATATATATATATAAGATATATAGAAGAAGAGTAGAAGACCTGTGTGTCTCTTACTCTCTTTCTTTTCACTCTCGCACGGATTTAGGGTTAAGAAGAGTGTGTTTCTGAGCGTCTCTTCTTCTACTCAAGTACTCAGAAGAAATCGAAGAAAAAAAAAAAGAGAGCAGCAAACCTCTGAAACTCTGATTGAAAGGAAAACATCAACTCTAAAGCTAAAAAGGTATGTTCTTTTGAAAGCCTTTCATCTCTATTCTCTAAAGCTTTTTCTTTTCTATTTTAAAGAAATTGCAATTTTCCCTTAATCCTTACTGGCTTAGTACGATAATCCCTTATTTATTTTGTTTCTTGATTTGATTTGTTGAACATTGAATATGAATATATGATGATACTGAATTTGAAGCTTCACATAATCACATCCTCTTTGAATTGTTTGTATATGTTTGGACGTAAGATATCTAGATATTGAAAAATGCATACTCTTTGATTTCGTATTGATGTCCAGATTTTTGAAAAACATAAAATTTTATCATGGCTCTTGGTAGAAAGTTTAAGTCTAGGGGTCAAAAAAGAAAAGATAAAAAGAGGAGAGAAGTTGTACATAAACCTCTAGTTGGTTCTATTAATAAGTATTTAGTACCAAGAGAAAAGAAGCATAGTAGGGTGGTGAATGATCATGATGTTGAAGAGGTGATCAGATGTTGAATCGGCAGAGATTGAAAAAAATATTGAAGATGTTCACACTATAAAGCCAAATCAGTCAGTAGGGGAAAATAATGAAATTATCAATGAAAAAAGTTACACTGCAAATTCAAGTGAAGAGGTTCCTTTTGATATGGATGATCTAGGGAATTGGAATAGGACATACCAAAATATTACAGATTTTTTGGTTGAAAAAGGCCCCAAAAGAGTCAATAATGTGATCTTTCCAAAAGATAAATGTGAGAGGTCTTTTTCTTCAAGGCATTACTTCAAGGAATTACCAAATGGAGAGAAACAAGATAGAAAGTGGCTGGTATATTCGGTTTCTTTAGATAAAGTCTTTTGCTTCTGTTGTAAATTGTTTACAAAGAAACATCTTATGGGGCAACTAGCAAGGCATGAATGATTGACACAACTGTTCTGATCGACTTAAAAGTCATGAAGTATGTATCACATTGCGGCAATGAAAAGTTGGATAAAGTTGGCAAAAAGGTTGAAAATAAAGTTAACAATTGATGCAAATCTGCAAGAACAAATCAATCAAGAAAAAAAAAAACTGAAAACAAGTATTAGAAAGAATTCTTGCAGTTGTGAAAAGACTTGTGAAAAACAATTTAGCTTTTCGTGGAGATAGTGAAAAGCTATATGAGGAGAATAATGGTTTTTTCTTACAGATGATAGAACTGTTTGCTGAAGTTGATCCGAGTATAGAAAAACATGTTGGACGTATTAATAAAGGTGAGGTTCAGTATCATTATTTGAGTCACAAAATTCAAAATGAAATTATTCAATTGTTGGCAGGTGAGGTGAAAAGCTCAATTATCAACAAAATCGAAGAAGCCAAATATTTTTCAGTTATTCTTGACTGTACTCCAGATGCAAGTAATGAGGAACATATGTCTGTTGTATTAAGAAATGTCAATGTTTCGGCTACTCCAGTTGTGGTTGAAGAATATTTTTTAGGCTTCTTGAAGGTAACTGACACATCAGGTCTTGGATCACTTAATGAACTTCTAACTGAATTGAAGACTCTTGGACTTGATGTAAGTGATATAAGAGGACAAGGGTATGACAATGGATCCAACATAAAAGGTAAAAATAAAGGTGTGCAAAGTAGACTACTTGAAATAAATCTAAGAGCATTTTACACACCTTGTGCTTGTCACTTTCTAAACCTTGTGCTTTCTAATATGGCTAATTGTTTTCCCAAAGTTGAGTCTTTGTTTGGTGTAGTGCAACAAATATACTATTTGTTTGCAGCTTCTACAAAGAGATGACAGGTTTTTAAAGAGCATGTGACATGTCTCACTTTAAAACCATCATCAGAAACTCGTTAGGAAAGTCGTGTGGAGAGTGTTAAAGCAATAAGATATCAAACTGCACAAATATGACAGACTTTGATTCATATTGTGAACAACAGAAAAGAAGATGCCAAGGCAAAAAGTGATGTTGATGCTTTAGCAAAATATAATCTTCAGAATTTTGAGTTCTTGTTAGGAATGATTATATGGTATGACTTGGTATATGCGATTAACAATGTCAGCAAAGTTTTGCAAACTGAAGATATGCATATTAATACAACCATCAAAGAATTGGAACGTCTTCTTTCTTTTCTTCAAAAGTTCAGAGAAACCGGTTTTGAGGAGTCTTTGATTGAAGCTAAAGAGATTGCAAGTGAGATGGAGATTGAACCAATATTCATGGAAAAACGGACAATTCACACAGAAAGACAGTTTGATGAAAACTCTACTGAAGCAGTGATACAATCAGCTACAGAATCCTTCAAAACCAACTACTTTCTCTACATAGTTGATCAAGCTATTTCTTCATTCAAAACCAGGTTAGAACTATTTATATTATATTTAATTTTTAGTTAAGGAGCATGATATTTATATAAGTTATTGATTTTTATTTTATTTTTAAACCATGTTTGAACAATTAAGACGTATGAAGAAAATTTTGGACTTTTGTTTGATTTGGATAAGTTAAGGTCTGCTAACAGAGATACATTGAAGAGCTTTTGTGCTAACCTCACAAATATATTGAAGCATGGTGAGATTTCTGATCTTAATGAGGATGATTTGTACCATGACTTCGAATGTTGTATCAAGATTTACCCACTGAAACAAAAAGAGCTATAGATGTGTTGAATTATATAAAAGATGTGAATGGCTGCTATCCACATGTTTTGATTGCTTATAGGATTTTCCTAACCATACCAGTCACAGTTGCCTCTATAGAAAAAAGTTTTTCAAAGTTGAAATTGATCAAAACTTACCTTCGGTCTACTATGTCACAAGAAAGATTGAGTGGTTTGGCTATGATATCTATAGAAAAAGATACACTTGAAAAACTTGATTATGCAAATTTGATTTGTACCTTTGTATCTACAAATGCAAGACGAGCTATATTTCAGCAGGCTTCTAAAAGGCGCCGCCTTGCCCCGCCTAGGCGCCGCCTAGGCTGTAGGCGGAGCACTGCCGCCCGGATTTTCTCCAAGTCGTCGAAGGGAGGCGGCTGGCCGCCCAGGGACCGCCAAGGCGAAGAAGGCGGGTCCGAGGCGAAGAAGGCGGGTCCGAGGCGAAGAAGGCGGGTCCGAGGCGACGAAGGACTAGGCGAACGAGGCGAAAGAGGCGGAAACTAATTCAACAAGTCAAAAACACGCGCCACTCCGCCTAACCTAATTCCTAAATCCCAAATCATTCTCCTCCCAGTCCTCCGTTTCGACTTCGCGTCTCTGCCTCTCCCAAACAGAGCGACCTCACTGTTCTCTGCCGGTCAGCGACCGCGCCGTTCTCTGCCGTCACCGACCTCTGCCATTCTCTGCGACTCTGCCATCAATCCATCATCGACTCTCTATCTCTCTCCTCTGAGTCCTCTCTCTCTGTCTGTCTCTTGTTCGTGGCGCACTCTCCTCTGAGTCTTCAATCTTCATAGGTAATTCTTCGATCAGTTTTTGGCTTGTTGCTTGTTGTGATTTTTGACTGTCTCTTGCTCTCTCTCTGTCTATCAATGATTCAATGCTATGTACGGCTAGGGTGCTTTGCTTTGTGTTTAGTTATAAATTATAAGCACTGTGACTTTTTATTCTTTTAGAGCTTTTAGAAAAGCAGTGATAATTTGAAGTGTTTGATTTCAGGGGTTGGAGAGTATACCTGCAGGATGAAAATGGGACATCCATCGAAGCCATGGATCGAATGATTAACATGTAATTCCTTAAACCAAACCTCCTGTTCTGATGATTGAGTATTTCTTTGCATTGCTTGACAATGGTTCTGGAGTTTCATCTTGTGTAGTTTTTCATCTTATATTTGGATCTTAAAAGGGTGTTTCAAATTTGAGTGGAAATATAGCTAAACACCACTATGAACTCATTATGATATAATCATATTGGTCATTTTCTTTGTGTAATTTGTGCATGGGCTTTATAAATTGTTATCAGACTCCAACTTTAGATAAACCATTAGGTCAATCACGAAGCCTGTTGCATCAGGATCAGTCTACTTCAATATGCAAAACTGAATGCTTCATTTCAAATTGTGGAAATTGTTGGGTGGGAGTATTGCATATACTTCATGCAGATTCCATACACTTAGTCTGTTAATCAATTTTTGCACCAGATGAGAGAAACAATTGTGGTTTCTTACAGTGGTTTATAGTTGACATGCCTAGTCATCAATAATATGTTTAATAGAGGAAGTGCATCAAATATTTTATTCTATGGCATAACCGATGATTATATGACATCAAAGTACTTAGTAGTCCCTGTTGTTAGTTTCTCACTTTCTCTATAAATGTTTTAAACTTTTAATTAGCACTTCTCCTGCATGTTTGTATAGCAGATAGAGGTGAGGTGACTGCTAAAATTGAGGATTAGAGATGCTGGTGAATTGCAATGACCTGCACGGCTGCACCAAATGATTGAATGAGACGATAGTCAGTAGACCCTGCATTTCTATAGACCAATCTGGCAGTAGTCAACAAGTAAGTAGTGTTGTATTTAAGTTATCTATCTTAGATTTCATTGTTGTTTAAATGAGAATATGAGATAGGGTGATGGATGAGATACTTAATCTGCTACCTAAAGGGAATATTTGATCTAAATCTGTAGTAGTTGAAAACAAATAACAGGTAATTAGTTAGTGTTAGATTGTTAGGGTGTTAGACTGTTAGATTGTTGGTGTTGGGCAAACTTACTGTTACTGATAATGTGATATACTGATATAGTGTTAGACTGTTACTCTGTTAGTGTGTGTGTGTTACTGTGTTAGTGAGTTAGTGTGATTGGAGAAACTGAGAAACAGGGCTGGTAGTGATTGCAGTTGGCTTGTTTCTTGTTAGGAAATGGCTGGTAGTACTGGTACATCTTCCGGAGGGTCAAATGCAATGACTCATGCCGATACATCTTTGAAGCGTAATTCTGAAGATGTTGGATGGGAATTTGGGGCATTGGTGAACCCTTCAAATGTAGACAAGGTGAAGTGCAAGTTATGTGGGAAAGTATTGAGTGGTGGAATACATAGGCTTAAGCAACATATTGCCCACATAAAGGGGAATGCAGCTCCGTGTAATAAGTCTTCGGATGAGGATAAGAAGAAGTGTAAGCAGGCTATTGAAGAAGCAAAAAGTAAGAAGAAACAAAAGTTTCAACGTGAACAAGAAGTGAGGCAAGAGGTTATTCTTGAAGGGGATGAAGAAGTTGAAGGGTGTCTAGGTTTCCGAAACTCCCCCCGTACTTTAGGGCCTATGGATAGTTTTGCATCCATCATCAATCCGAATTCTTCATTGAGTGGAAGTAAGAATACAAAGCAGCAAAATATTAATGATGCACTTTGGAAGCAAAGAACACATCAAGTGCATCAATATTTGGCTCGTTGGGTGTATGAATCCGGTATTCCTTTCCATGCTATTGATAACGATAGCTTCAAAAGGTTTATGGAAGTGGTTGGTCAATTTGGCCCCGGGTACAAACCTCCAACCCAATACCAATTGAGAGAGCCATTATTGAAGGAAGAGGTAGAGAGAACTAAAGGCCTATTGAAGAAGCAAGAAGAAGAGTGGGCTTTGAATGGTTGCTCCATTATGACGGATGCTTGGACCGATAGGAGAAGAAGAAGTATCATGAATTTGTGTGTCAATTGCAAAGAAGGCACTACTTTTCTTTCTTCTAAGGAAGCATCGGATGAAGCACACACCGGTTCCTATATATTTGAGTATGTGGACAAGTGCATTGAAGAAGTTGGGCCGGAAAATGTAGTTCAAGTGGTAACGGACAATGCTTCAAATAATATGGCAGCGGGTGACTTGTTGAAGTTGAAGAGGCCAAACATATTTTGGACTTCATGTGCAACCCACACCTTCAACCTTATGCTTCAAGGAATTGGGAACCAACCTAGATTCAAAGGAGTGATTGAGAAGGCTAAGGCATTCACCATCTACATTTATGCACATCACAAGACATTATCATTGATGAGGAGGTTTACTAAGAAAAAAGATATAGTGAGGCCGGGAGTCACTAGATTTGCAACCGCTTTTCTAACTTTACAAAGTTTGATGGAGAAGAAAAGTGAGTTGAGGGCTATGGTTGCTAGTAGTGAATGGAGTGCAAGCAAGCATTCAAAGAGTGCAAAGGGGAAAGCGGCATTTAATACCGCTTTGAGTGCCGCTTTTTGGAAGGGTGTAACTCTTTGCTTAAAGGTTTTTGCTCCTTTAGTTAAGGTGCTTCGCCTTGTTGATGGAGATAAGAAGCCCTCTATGGGTTTTGTGTATGGAGAGTTACATAGAGCAAAAGAGGAGATTAAAGAGGCATTCAAGAATCAAGAACTTCACTTTCGCCCAATTTTGGATATCATTGATGAGAAAGGTCGTGGTCGATTAGATGCTCCACTTCATTTGGCGGCCTACCTATTGAACCCTTATTATACTTATAATGATCCAAGCATAGAAAATGATAACGTGGTGATGAATGGGTTTTTCACTTGTGTGGAATCATTTTTCCCCGATGATTATGCGACCCAAAGTGAGGTGACAAATAAAGAATTATTAAAGTACATGAAGAAAGAAGATGGTTTTGGAAGAGCATTGGCTAAGATGGGGTGCGCAACAAATGATGATACTTATGATCCGGGTAAGAAACTAAGAACTAAATAAGATTACTTCATTATATTGATTACTTGTTTGAGTTGATTACTTGATTACTTGTTTTATCCGGGTAAATTCAATGATACTAATTGTTTTATCTTCATTATATTGATTACTTGTTTGAGTTGTTTCTCTTTTTGCTTATGTGTTTACTAATTTTTCTTTGGTTATTGTTTTTGGTTTCTTTTCTTTAGTTGGATGGTGGCATCTTTATGGAAATAGTGTGCCTAAATTGCAAAAAATGGCTAAAAGAATTCTTTCCTTGACTACAAGTTCATCCGGTTGTGAGAGAAATTGGAGCACTTTTGAAATGGTTAGTTCTTAGTTTCTTACTAAGTTATTGTGTACGTATTAAGTTATTGTCTAAATAAATTTCTAACTATTATTTTTAAATGTAGATCCATACCAAAAAAAGGAATAGATTAGATACCGGAAGGTTGAACAATTTAGTCTATGTCCAATTCAATTCAAAGATCATCAACAAAAAGAGAAGACAAAAAGAGAAGGGAGTGGATGTGCTACTTGCTAGTGAGGCTAGTATGGCACAAGGATGGATTGTTGAGGATGGTGATGAAGATGTGGATTCCGATCTTATCAATGACATGGACATGGTTAGAGATGAATCGGGAGTTGATAATAGTGCTCCACCTAGGAGAAGTGCTAGGCTTCAAGAGGTAAGAGAACTTGGTGAAGAACTTGAAGACTCGGATGAAGAGCTGGAGGGTAATGAGATTGATTTTGATTTTGAGTCCGACAACGAAGGAATATTAGAGGGATATGGTGAAGAAGAAGAAGAAGTGGATTCATAGGTTTGCAAGTTATTTTAAGCACTTTGACTATTTTGAACTCTTCACTAGATTTATTTTTATTAAGATATTTGCTATGCACTTATGGAAGTTGTAAACTTGTCTGCTTGCGCTATTTACATTTGATTTTGAACACTTTAAATATGCTCTTTTGAAGTTGTGTGGTGAACCGGTGATTATGATGAGCATTGAAGAGTTGACGGTGTTTTGAATTACATATCATATTTGTTTATAAATTTGCAGGTCTGGTTGCTCACTTTTAAAGAAAAGTCATGCCAATTTTTTTTTTGTACTCATGTTTTATACTTTTACAGTTTTACTAAGTTTAATTATTATATATAATATAAAATATATTAATTAAATCATTTAAATGTGAAAAAAGTAAATCGTCTAGTCCCCGCCTAGTCCCCGCCTAGGCTGTCCAGGCGCTAGGCTATGGGTCGCCGCCTGCCTAGCGCCTAGCGCCTTTTAGACCATTGTATTTCAGTGATACTTTTATTGTGGTATGACTTTTTTTTGTAATATTTTGAGTTTTTCTATTTTTTTATTTTTTTTGTCGAGTATTTGTTTGGGGGCCTCAAATATATTCTCGCCTTGAGCCTTTATGGAAACATGGCAGGCCCTGCTTATCATGATAGTACACAGGTCTTCTAGTTTGAACAAGTTAGCACCATGACGAAGTATGGCCCATCGAGCTTGAAGGACACCAAAACATCGCTCAACGTCCTTACGATAAGACTCTTGTATTTTAGTAAAGTGTGTCTCCTTAGCATCTTTAGGTTTGGATATTGCTTTGACAAATGTCTGCCACCTGGGGTATATTCCACCAGCAAGGTAGTGTGGCACATAGTATATGTACTATCATGCACCTTATACGTAACCTCTGGAGCACTTTCGTTAATAACCCTTGCAAACACGTTAGATGCACCGAGAATGTTAAGGTCGTTTTGAGCTCCTGGAGTACCGAAGAAGGCATGTCATACATATGTGTCGTAAGATGCCATAGCTTCAAGAATTACAGTAGGGTACCCTTTACGGCCTGAGAAACCTCCAGACCACCCCTTTGGACAGTTTTTCCACTTCCAGTGCATGCAATCGATGCTCCTAATCATGCCGGGAAAACCACGTTGTTGTCCTTTGTGTAGAAGCCTTTGCAGATCTACGACATTAGGAACTCGAAGATACCAACCTCCGTACAAATACTCCACTTATGCACAAAATTTCTTGAGGCATTTCAAAGCAGTTGATGCTCTCATCCTGGTAACTTCATCACATTGATCAGCCCGTGCACCATATGCAAGCATTCGTAACACATTTGTCATTTTTTGTTCCGGGAGAAATCTCAGCTTTTCGGTGGCATCTGGTTTTTCTTCCAAAAATCGTCGAAATTGCAAAGGTCTGCATGATTAGTGTGGATGGGGACTACAAATCCAGTTGTGGTCACTTGGTGAGTATTTGTGTTTCCGAAAATGCAGCAAATGATCTTGGGTTTGTTTGTATGATTTTTGAGATCGAGAAGCATGTTTTTCTGAATATGTGAATCCATTCTACCTTCTTTTTTTTTAAGCAAAGGCGGGCATATAACACATTGTATTAATAGTCGCATCCAGAATGGCACCGATACAGACCCTAATGAATTGAGGTGATTCATATACGATTACATTGTATATTGTCGCTCATCAACGATGAGTCTAGCAAGCAATAATCTAGCCCTACATAGAGATAATTTTGCATGAAAACTTATGTCGCCAAAACGCTCATTTGCGGTACGACAATAAGTGTTCACTATCTAGATGTAAAAGGAACATCACAATCTATACGCTTTAAGATCCTACCTAGAGTTCCTAAAAAAATTAGGAAATTATTGTAATTAGACAAACGCTAAATACCTAGTGGTTGGGCTAAGAGCAAACCCTAGCTCAACATAGAAGGCCCAAGATCTCGATGGAAACCCGCAACTTTAGGACACAAACAAGGTGACCTTGGCCTGACCTGTCAACTCCATATGCCATGTCGTTCTAGATGTCGTCGTTGGACTCCACACCGACCGACTGCACCCTGCGACGCAATAATCTACTGCATAACGATTTGACTCTGCTACAACATACACCACCCGCCTCACACCACAGCCCACATTGCTGGTCCACGTCCTCGCCAAAGCACAATCACAGCACCTATCGGAGATAAGCCAGAAGCATCAGAAACCAAGCCTTCAAAGGGTGACCTGGATCACGACCACCATGGAGGACTCTTGAAACCGCTTGGATTACAAGACCCATCAGGCGGCAGACCTAAAAAGGCGGCGTGGCCAGGGCCAAGATCGATTGAGATGCCACTGGACGAGTTTGAGTGGTGAATCGGGAAGAAGTTTGTCTAGGGTTTTTTGTGTGGCGCCCTCTCTTTTTTGATTGGAAGTCTCATGAATCCATTCTACCTTGGTTCTTGCCAATATCTAAATACTCGATCCATGTCTTTTGAGGAAGAGAATAAGCGTTGTGTTCACAAATGCTAAAAGTTTCTCCTTCAAATGAGGGGCACATAACATGTACAACTCAAAAACTATGAAACATTGCTAGGTGGTAGGAAGGATTAAGCGCAATTCCAACAGATTTATTACTTGAAAAATGTCTTGATTACACGCAACATTATAACAAACACACAATTCTTACATAGCTCTTCTTCTAGCTTGATTTGCATCCTCAATCGGCTTTCCTTGTCGGAAACTAACACCTTGATCACTAAAGTAAAACCGCTAATTCAAACTTACTGCCCCACCCTGTTGGAAGCATTACTTGGCCATCGCTACTAGTATGCTAACAAAGGGCATGCAGATATCCAAGTTCAAAGCTTGCAAACAAAAACATAGAACATAATATGAGGCAGTCGAAACCGCTACATTTTAAGACCTGTATGTTGGAATTGCCATTTATTTGTATGCATGTCAACGGGCACATTTCTTGATTCTTCCCAAGCAGTTGTCTTTTGGCCTAGGATGAGGCAAGTGCATCATTGGGCACTTAGGATCAACTCGTTCCAGCCTAAATGACCAATTTAAGATTACAGTTAATAAGAAAACACTACAATCTTGGCAGTGGAGAGAAATGGTTGCAAGGTGACTCTTACTCATAATCAAGAAGAAAGTGGTGAAGGAAAATAGCAATTTCCAGCTTAGCAAGATCATTTCCCGGGCACAGCCTGCTTCCAGCTCCGAAGGGAAGAAAAGTTGCTGGTTTTGGTGTAAAGTTCTATGCCAGCCAAAGCGGTTAAACATATATATCAGACCTACGACATTAATGACTATATGATTGCCATAATCATCAATATTAAAGTGACTTACATCCCATCTTGAAGGGTTAAATTCATTTGGATTTGGATATATTTCGGAATCCCAGTGAATTTCTCTAAACCAGGTCAACGCTTTCCATCCCTTTGGAATGATATAACCTGAAATTAATACCATCAAGTTAGGTTTTATGATATGACTGGGTGCCCTAATATTTTGTCCAAAATGCACTGGTACTAGAAAATAAAAATATGAATCCTAAAGTCTGTGTGTGACAGGGAGAATCAGTTAATATGATGAAGAGAGTACATTTCCCATGAATCTCAGGAGTCAGGACCCATGTGCAATAGAGAGGTGTACATAAGAAATTCTTAACTAACCATTTATGTTGACATCCATTTTTGCCTCTCGAAACACCATAAGTGAGAATGAATTGTACCGAAGAGTTTCATCGATGACCTATGAGTTTGAAATGATTAGTTGGAATCACTTGGTTGAGGCTGAATATAAACAAAATTGAAGTCACTTTAAAGTTACCTTGGAAAGATATTCCATTTCTCGATATTCCTTGAGTGTCAAACCCTTCTGAGTTGGTGGCCTCCTCTTTAAAGTCTCTTCTTGCTCTGCCTGCAGTTAGAAATGATTATGAATGTCAATTTGTTAGTTTTCAGTACACACCAAATCAAAAGATTAAACACAATTTTGATAGCCCAAATCAGTTGTTTACGTAGCCAACGAGTGTACTATATTTATTGCAAATGATGAACTCAATACAAATAAAGCTCTCTTTGAAAAAAAAAAAAAAACAAATATCCAAATGGAGCTCCAAAGCAGGACATAATATACACAGAGAAACAAACATCCATACTCTACCAATGTACAATTTAAGACTCGCATATTAGGATGTACAATTCAGTGTTGGTCTCTGACTTTCCCTCGTTAGATAGGCTTTAAAATTTCATAAATATGACAATATTTCAATGTGGATAAAGTATGGATACAATTCATGCAATGAATCAGAACATAATAACACACACTAAAAAAAAAAGAAAAAAAAAGAAGACCTGGATTGACTTTCCAAAACTTCTAAACTCAAGTACCTTGGCTTTCTGGAATACTTTCGGGTGTTCTTGTAACAAAATTGTCGCCCACATCATGGTATGGCCAGAAGACTCATGGCCAGCATTCAAGTACATTACCAGAATGTCAATGATTTCTTCATCTGTAAGTTTCCTTCCATCTTCGTCTTGAACATCCACCAGAGCATCCATCATATCTTTCTTCTTTGTGAAGAAATTTCTGGCCTTCTTTTGAGCTCTGCGTTCATCTACAATAGATTGAAAAGTAGCAACAAGATTCCTCCGAGCCTGTGATTAAAATGAGTGAGTGCTGACACAATAAAATAACTTAATTTATTGAATATCAAAAGACTTCAACTAAATTGTCTTGTCACCTTAAGTGCCTTATGATAAGCGAATCCTGGGAAATTGATTGCCATGGCTCTAACTCCATAGTTGAGGTTTGTATATTCCTTCTCTAGAGCTTCCCTCACAGACTCACTCTCTGTGCTAAGAAAGATATACATAATAATTTTGAAAGTAATCTTTCTGAGTTGAGTTAAAAACTCCATCTGTCCCATGGTGGCCAACTTTTCCAGAGAAGAGATAACAATCTCCTCAATATATGGTATGTACATAGACAAAGCTTCATGACCGTTAATCGGAGCTGCTGTTAGCCTTCTCAGACGCTTGTGCTCTTCAAAAGGTATGGAAACGAAAGATTTCTTTCCAATAAGTTCAACAGTAGCAGCAGGCCAACCAGGCTGAAATGCATCATCATCTGTCAAAACTCTTTTGCATGTTTCTGGCGCTGTACAAATTACACTGGGACTCCCAAACATGAAAGCCTTGTAGATTCCAGTTTTTCCAAATCTGCATAGTGTGTTGTTTTGAAAATGTAAATAAACTAATAAGTAGGCTAAATTGCAAAATTTTAGACAAAGCGTTGTAGATCAAACCCACTTAAAATGATCTGAAGTTAAATGAATATTAATCAAAACATTATTCGTCTATCTGATTTAGTTACCGATGGTCCAAATGACTAAAGTAAGGCTAACAAAACAAAACCAAATCCACTGGCATTATTGAAAGGAATGGTACTAACTCTGTTTCTTGCCACATGCACTTTGTTTACTCAATTACCGTGAGGAACTACTACATAGCATGAAAGAGATAAATGTCTTCCATTTCATCTATGTAGCATTGTGACAACATGTAAAGCCACAACATCAACTTACATGATCTTTAGGCATTCTTTGAAACTGGAAACAGATTAAGCGTATAGAGTTTCTGAAGAATTCATATCAGGTTTTGGACCAAAAGAAGATCATTACTGACTGTGACCATCTTCCATCTACCATATAGTGATTTGACAAATATTTAAGTAGATCACTCATTCACTCCTCCACATATTGAGGCAACAGACTTCATGAGAAGGCTTGATAGACTCCTATGTATCATAAACAACATTACTCCCTATATATCTAGCTACAACATTACTAACGACTTGTATACCGACTTGTATATCTTTAAGTGTTCTTTGCAAACCATATATTATTTCTGAATTTTGTTATTATCCCCAAATTTCTTATAACCTTTTGGTTTCATCTGTGATGAGTCCAGCTTTGCAAGCTGTGAGTCTTTCTGCGCATATGATCCCATTAAGGTGGATCAGAACAGCTAAGTTGAAGAATCTTTATGTGCTAGTTTCATAGGCAGAAAAGGTTTTGTAAGAGATTGGAAGTATTTTCATGAGATTTTGTGTTGGCACTCGGACAAACTGTGTGTCAGAGCTCTCATTCACAAGTGTCAAGCATGCATAGATGTGACAGTGAAAATGACAGAAAGGGCAATTATGCTAGATAAACCCCAAAACTTCTAATCACTGGCTGTCCCCTACAAGTGTCATCCATGCATATAACATAAGAGCGGTTATGGTTATGTACCTATGAAAACATGACAGGCAAAATGATATAAACGGCCATTTCTACTTGAAAATTACCAAAATACATTGTTCATCGTTTGCATCAGTCACTGAACACTTGATCAATCAAAAGAAAGAAGAGCAAAAAACAAGAAGAACATGGCATCCAGATCTGTAGCAATTGATGCAGTACTAGAGAGAAAGGTGGTAACTAATTTACCTGGAAACGAAGGAGTCGATGAAGGACTCAGGATCAGAGGACTTGTAGGCTTTGAGGAATGACCACATGTTGCCAATGAAAGGCAAGCCTAAGTCACCAGGAGGGAGACGATGCTTCTTTACCCCCAACGGGGTTTCGTAAAGCCACCGGTTTACGTTCATCAGAAGCCACTTCAGGGTCACAAAGACACCAACAAAGCTAGTACTGCACAAAACAACCATCCACATTGAACCCAACTCCATTGATCCCTTCACCACTTAAGACAATTCTATGCCTTCACTCTGAGTTGACAGAGCTGCAGAATAGTACTGAACCTTTGTCAGCTCCTCACTTTGTTACCACTCAACTGGAAGAAAGAAAAAACCAGTCACAAACACTCAAATATATGTTACTTCTGTTCTGTGTTTGCACCTATTTATATATGCAGTGAGAGAAGTTGGCTGTTTTGGTGAAACTTTGTAATTCCAGGAAGACCCTTTGCTACAGAGGACCATGACACGAATAAAATACTTCTGACAACACCATTCATGCTTTCCTATGTAACGCTCTGTTTCTTTGGTAATCCCTGTTGTTATTTCCATACATATTGACACCATTCATGATTATCAAGAGCCATAACTGACAGAAAAATCCAGAACAATGCATTACATTTTAAGCAAGATAGGATGGATGAAGTATAAGAAGATAAATATGAGCGTTACTAAGGTAATTGTGTGGAAATGAAACAAACAGCTAGCATGCAAGAACAACCAACCAAAAACCAAACTTCCTTTTTGATAATGATATGTGTAATTAATTCGTCCTTTGCATATTTGACACAACCATATATAGCTTCTGTTGAAGCTTCTGAGCTCACTCAGTTGTACCATTCAATGCCCTGCAATAAAATACATAGAATACTGGGTTGGATGCCTGGATTGGTTAACTATAAGTAACTGGTAACACACAAGGACTTTGGGAAATGACAAATTCCAAAGGGAAGTAGTCATAGACATTCAAGTCATTGGCTTGTTTATAGATTTACCTACTTGTGAGTTCATGAAGTTGTATATGACATACTTAAATCCATACACATGAACTTTGTCATGAGACTCAAGTGGAACATCAGTTTCCAAGCTCCAATTAGTACCTCATTTTCTAGGACCTGAGACTGCTAATCGATTTCGAACTTTCTTTTGACATGTATTAATTCCAAAGAAGCTAGCAATAACAAGCATCTGCAGGACTGCAGAGAGAGGAAGATGATTTTGAGTGAAGCAGTGAAGTTTATTTACTAGTCATGCCGTGACAGGTTCCTTTCCGATGTTACCAGCATTATCAGTGTTCCCATTCTACTAAAAAGATATACAAAGGAATCTAGTAAGCAGTTCATTTCTTGAGCTCAACTTAGACATTGTAATAATATTGATTCCAGGCTAGGCAAAACTTTTGAGTTGAAAATAACAAGTAAACAAGCAGCCGTTTTGTGTAAGATAAGACAGCGGAAAACTATTTATTTATTGATATAACATGCCTGCATTACTACCAGCTCTTATGGAGCAGGCTAAGCATGCTAGGCCTCTGTTTCTGCTAAAGTTAATAACATCTTTAACTACTAAAATTTATGATTGCCGAAAAGATAATAAGCTCCTGATTTGCAAACAAATGGGCAGATGCAGTTCAAAGCTTACGGAGCAAAAGGAGAAATACTGTGGTTTATCACATATTATTTGTAAACTAAACTTATAAGTTATGGAATACCAAGAGCAATCCTTCTCTTTACTTGCTTCTCTAATTTCCTCTCATGTAGATTTCCTGACTCTTGCCAAGCAATTGTCTTTTGGCCTCGGATGTGGCAAGTACCTCAGTGGGCACTCAGGATTAACCCGTTCTAGCCTGCAGCACAAATTTAATACAGAAGATTAGAAACCAAAGGAAACTTTTACAAATCTGATTATGGGGAGGAAATGGTTACAAGATGAATTACTTGTAGTTAAGCAGAAAATGGTGAAGGAAAATTCCAACTTCCATCTTGGCAAGATCATTTCCGGGGCACAGCCTGCTTCCAGCTCCAAAGGGCATAAAAGTTGCTGGTTTTGGTGTATAATTCTGTGCCAGCAAAAGCAACTAAACATGAATATCAAATCCAAGATGTGTATTACTTATTTTAGTTATCATATTGTCAATAAATTCATAAACTACTTACTTTCCATCTATCAGGCTTGAATTCCAATGGATTTTCATATATTCCAGAATCCAAGTGAACACTCCGGAACCAAGTCAAAACTTTCCACCCTTTGGGAATGATGTAACCTGGTATTGAAGCCATTAAGCAAATTAAATATTTCGTTCAAATGCAAATGTGCAATAGTAGTTCATGAGAGAGAAAATGTATCCAAGATCGGATTCGTATATAAGAAATAAAATATTAAACTGACCGTTCACATTGACGTCTTTTTTTGCCTCTCGAAAAACGAAAGATGAGAAAGATACCACACGAAGAGTTTCATCAATCACCTGTACAGTTTATAAGGATTAGTTGAATCCATTGGTAGTCTCAATAAAAGAGAAAGGGAATTCACTTTTATGTACATGGGAAAGGTACTCCATTTCTCGGTATTCCTTAAGGTTCAATCCATTCTGTGTTGGTGGCCTCCTCTTCAAGATTGCTTCTTGCTCTGCCTGCAGTTGGGTAAGCAAGATTAGGAAGGGGAATTCAAACTTCAGGATCAATGGAGAAAATTTTTAGGACTAATTTCAGTTTACCCCCATCAACTTTAGGTCGATCATCATGTTAGTCCATTTTCTTTCAGTTTCATCAAAAACACCCCTCAACTTTTAATTTTCATTATCCGTGTCCAAACATCCGTTTTTCATCCAATTTCCCCGTCATGTAATGACTTGCATTAAGAAGAAAACCAAATTTGAAGTCGCTGAGCTCACAGAAAAAGAGCAAAATAGACAAATTGCATTCAAGCCCACCAAAATCACTAAGGCTAGGGGGTTGTGATGGGCACGAAGATGTGTATCGATATGGGGGGAAAATGGTCAAAAAGGTTATTTTTTTCGGAATTTGACTTTCTTCTTGATGCCACGTCATCACTTGACAGAGGAATTGGATGGAAAACGGAGGTTTGGACACGGCTGATGAAAATTGGGAGTTGAGAGGTGTTTTTGATGAAATTGAAAGAATGACTAACATGATGATCGACCTAAAGTTGATGGGGGTAAACTGAAATTAGTCCAAATTTTTAACTATCACTAGTTCAAGTGAGTAAATCCATTTTCACTAAATCTAATGAAACGAAATGAGTGAAGCCAGTGAAGACTGAAACTTTTTAAACAAAACATAATATAACCATATATACACACACAAAATATCCTACACTATATTAAGCAACAAGTATTATGCGTGTGTATATATATATAATGGATTATGGAATATCAAATGGGCCCTGGAGTTCCTCACATGTGGACTGAATGGTTCAAGTATGGATGCAAAATAAAGTTAACATGCAGAGAAAATAACTTGTCAGGATAGAAGTCCAGAAGATTCTGGAAGAAAAAAAAAAAAGGGTGAATTCAAGTACCTTGGCTTTCTGGAAATATTCTGGGTGTTGTTGCAGATAAGTAGTAGCCCACATTATGGTATGGCCAGAAGATTCATGACCGGCATTCAAGTACATGACCAGAATATCTATGACGTCTTCATCAGTAAGCTTATTTCCTTCTTCATCCTCAACTTCCAGTAGAGAATCCATCATATCTTTCTTCTTTTTCAAGAAATTCCCGGCCTTCTTTTGAGCTCTTCGTTCATTCACAATAGATTGAAAAATCGCAACTAGGTTTTTCCGAGCCTGAAATTTAATGATGAAGTTAAAAAGGATACCATGGAGTAATAAAATTAGAATCAACGCGTTAGTCCGCTACCTTAAGTGCCTTATGGTACGCAAATCCGGGAATGTTGATTGCCATGGCTCTAACTCCATAGTTAAGTGTTGTATATTGCCTCTCTAGAGCCTCCAGTACAGGCTCACTCTCTGAGCTGAGGAAGATATACATAATAATTCTAAAAGTAAGCTTCCTGACATGAGTTAAAAACTCTATCTCTCCCATAGTGGACCATTTTTCCAAAGATGATACAACAAGCTCTTCGATATACTTCATGTACACAGACAACGCTTCATGACCATTGATCGGAGCTGCTGTTAATTTTCTCAGACGCTTGTGCTCTTCGTAAGAGATGCCAACGAATGATTTCCTTCCCATCAGTTCCACAGTGGAAACAGGCCAACCCGGCTTAAATGCATCATCATCTGTCAACACTCTTTTACATGTTTCTGGCACTGTACAAATGATACTGGGATTCCCAAACATGTAGGCCTTGTAGATTCCGGTTTTACCAAATCTGCATTGTTCAATGATGGGAATATATTAGATTAAAATGAGTCAATACAACAACCTACTTTCGAATATGAGAGATCAAACATCAACTAAAGGTGACTACAGAAGTGGGGCATAAAGAAAGCAGGCCATGATTACCTTAATTATAGTGGTAGTCAGAACATATTCAACCTATTATCTACGCATTTCCACTAATGAAAAACACAAACTGATATTTGAGTTTTCTATATATTCTTCATTGCATTTCCACAGAAAAACAGAAGAATATGAAAAGTGGAACTAAAGTCTACAGAGAATAACTAATTGCATGCTGTGTTATCAGAGTAGTTGGCCAAAGAACCCAGCACGTTGAAAACTTAATTTGCCAAGGTTGCAACTTGACTTCCATTTCCCTAAAGTTAGTGTTTTTGGTGGAATTTGTATAATGCAAGAAACAAAAAGAGGCACAGTGAAAAATTGGCTTGAGAATTCTATGTCCAAATGACAAACATGGATATCATTAATAGGAATTAGAATCCTCGGACAAAGCGAGGTTAATGAATGAAATTTACAAAATGGCCAACTCGGCCTCACTGAATCATTTTGGCTTTTTTACACTTCTGTACACCAGAGAAACCAACATTGTTGGATATTTTCACATGTAAAGGACAAAACAGAAGTGCACACGCACAAACAAATTCCAAATTTACAAAAATATTCCGATATTTTTATTAATAGTAAAAGGGTAATGCTATTCACACTCTTGTACATTATAAAAAATAAAAAAATAAAAAATAAAACATAATGGCATAAAATTAAGCCAAGAGTAGTAATATACCTGGAAATGAAGGAGTTGATGAAGGAATCAGGGTTCCCGGACTTGAAGGCTCTGAGGAAAGACCAAATATTTCCGATGAAAGGCAAGCCCATGTCACCAGGTGGGAGGCAGTACTGTTTTGCCCCCAACTTGGTTTCATAAAGCCACCAATTTGCATTCTCCAGGGTCCATTTCAGGGCCAGCAAAACACCCAAAAAGCTTGCAGTACTCAAAATTACAGTCCACACAGAGCCCAAGTTAGCAAACACTAACCCCACTACTCCCAAAAGCACCATGATTGTGTTCTGTGATCACTCTCAGAAAACTGAAAACGATTATAATTAAGAAAGAAACTCAGACACCTTCTGAATATCTCTACCTCTGTCTGGTTCTATCAGTTTGCCACTTATATATACACCTAGTAGATGTTCCTAGAGAGATGGAGAGACATATATTGACAAAACTACAAAGATGGTAGAAATATAACAGTCATTATAAGCCTTTAATTTGTCATTACCATATTAGAAAAATGTAATAGGCTGGGATTTTTTGTGTTCACTATCAAAAGGGGAAGGAAAATGAATGCTGGTATAACGGGGTTTTGCAGAATTTTAACGTTCCATTCATTGTCTGGTGTTAAGATGAGAAAAGAAGTCCCAGTATCTAATATACCAGCCCAATAGATGTGGTCCAGGTCCATAACAGCATACAAAGATAAGAAGCTCAAAATCAATTTGCAGAATAACATTTTTCATATATCAGTAGCTATATTGTATTATCTCTGAACTTCATCTTCTTCATTGCCATGTTAGGAATCCAATTCTGCCATTACTGCTTAGTTTTCAAGTTTTTGTACCTTGATCATGAAATTTAGCATCTGGTTCACATTTAGTTCAATGAATTGATGTGATATGTATTTGAATTTGGGCATGAGCATCCTTAAGTTACAAATTTCAAGGATAATCAGAATCTCCAGATCATTTTGAAGGAATTTGATGATGAAGGGTCTTCTGACGAGTAACTCTATTCAGACCATACATATATTTGGTGAAAATGATGAGGAAAAAATATGAGTATTTACCGAGGGAAAAAAAGGTGATGATGGGTTTCCTAAATTATAACTTTATTCATACCTCCAAATCATGTATTAAGATTTCCAATTTTTGATCCACCAAACTCAGTAATTATTCACACCTCTTTTATATACCTTAACTAACAACAAAAATGAGAAGAATCCATACGTTTTAAGCAAGATAAGATCAAAGTATGTATACGGAGAAAAATTTGAGTATTAATAAGGTACAATTGCGTGCAAAGATAACAAACCATGACAAAAAGGAAATAAAAAAAATGAGCCACGAAAAAAATAAAATAAAATAAAATAAATAAAAAATAAAAGATAAAAAGTTGAGAGCAGCAGTAGTCAAAATAAAAGGGGAAGGAGAATGGCCTCAAACAGCATGCACAAGAAACCAACCGAAAACCAAACTTCGTTACTGATAAATGTGTAACTACATCTTGGCCAGTTCGCCCTTTGAACATTTGACACAACCATAGCTTCTGTTGAAGCTTCTTCACTCAGTTGTAGCATTCAATGCCTGCAATAAAATACATAAAACAATGGACAGGATTGGTTAACTATAATCAATTCAGTACTTTCTTTTACCATTTATTATAATTCCAAAGATGCTAGCAATAATAAGCATTTGCAGAAAGTGGAAGATAATTTTGAGTGGAGCAGCATCCACTTCTATAACCTCCACAATCACCACAAATACTATTGTAAATTTAAGGGAGATATATAAAACAGTAATCTAACATGAGAAAAAGCAAATACAAAAATCACCTCTGCCTTGGTTTACAATCCTTTAGCATTCATGGATGCCGATAACTATTTCACCAGCATCTTTGCTCTATCAGATGCATAGATTAAGAGTTGTCTGTGACCAATCTACAAAAGATTGAACAAGACAAAGACATACGCTTGACCTGCTCTAGCAACACCCGAAACTTACTGGTGCACTGGATACACTATCCGAAGAGAGTATTGCAATTCGTAAACAGGTATCACGTAAGGCTTTACCATATCAGCATTTTCAAAAATCTCTTATCCTAGGATAAAAAGAATCCGCTCCTTATGTCTCTTGTTAATCACAAATATAATCAACCAGTAGTCCAGTACTGTCCATCCTCAACCTCTTGTACTCCTGTTACTATTGTTTTGATGGGTATATATATACTATCTCCTCTACCCTCTAAACATTTTCAGTCAATCAAGGAAAAAAATTTAGCTGTAACACAGGGATCTTGGGTTCCTAAATATAAGCTGATCATAATCATTAGCTTTAATAGCCAAAACAAAAAAAAACAAAAAAAAAAACAGAAACCCATTGCATACATACAAAAAATGCACCCATTACAAAAAACCAACACCCACCAACAAAATTACACCAAAAATTTCCCACTCAATACCAAAACCCAAAAGATAGAGACAGGAATGTTCATAACCAAAGAGCTTAGTATTGGGTAACGAGCAATAACAAAAACAACATCAACCAAATGTTCAGTTGTAAGAGCAACAAAAGAACTCACTGTTTTTTCTTGTTGTTGTTGTCGTCTTTGCAAATGAGCCTGACAAGTGTCAGGGAAACGACAACGTCGTGGAGGTTGGTGGGTTCGCCTGAGACGACGCTTTGGTCCATAGATTGCACTCCTCTTCGTTGCCTCTCTGGGAATGCACGGACAAAAATTTTTCACGGGCAATTTAACTGTCGCTTGCTGAACGTTTGACCTGAGGGGGATTAGGTCCATGGAATCTGAAAATCCGGGTGTATTCAATATAAACTTATAATAATTCATAAAAAATTAGGTGTATTTAATTAGGATTTTAAAAAATATTTATAGAATCCACCAAAATCTAGGGATATTCAATTAGGATTTTTAAAAATGAATAGAAGTTTTAAGGTATTCAAAATATTATTCATTTATATGGAATTAGAAAATCATGGAAAATTGTGAACTTTGTAGTGTTAAGTATAAATACCAAAGTTCAATATGTTGCCAGCCACCAGAACAAAGATTTTGAGCGTGGGAAAAGTCTATCAAAGTTCATCCCTCTGCCTGCTGTGAAGAGGTTGGTTCCTATCATCTTGCTTTCTTGATTCTTTTTCTGCCTTTGCCTAATCTTTTGTGTTATCAGAATTTTTTGATACCCAACATGTTCATAGTTGCATCGTTGTTTTTTATTTTTGGCGTTCAGTTGATCTATGAAACCCTAAAAACCCAAATAATGTGTGTGTCTGCTACTCCCAACCCTAAAAACCTAATCACCATAATCAAAATTGATTATACTGTCGTTGAACATACCTTTTGGTATAGAATATTTTGTAAAATTTTGATTATATTGTTATGTTAGTGATGTGTACAAAACCACCTCTATAGATTAGCTACAAACTACAAACTTGATTATAATCTCAAGTGATTAAAAGCTAACGAATAGTTCATAGGGTCATGTATACCATACTCAATTTGAATGAGGATCCAAAAACTTCTAAGGTTTCTAGTGGCACTTATTAAAACATGCCAAAATTTATTTCTACAGTATTGATTATTTCTAATCACAAAAGAACAACCCTTGAAACTGATATTATCTCTTTAATTTACTCAATTTCTCAGTAGCATATGTTATCATCTATGTATTGATTTACATCATTGTATTGATATTACTCCGTTATTTTTAAGAAGCTGCATGTGTAGTATCAAGGCCAGTTTGTATAAATGATATTGATCACGTATAAGTTCTTTGATCTCTCAATCTCAATTTCATTTGCAATACATTTGGATTTTGAAAGAATTGACAGATTAGTTGGTTTTTGCCGTGTCTTCTTATCTATATGGAGACCACTTTTAAGTGTGTGTGTGTGTGTGCGCGTGTACAGCGTGTACATATAGCATGTTTTTTTTATTACCTTCAAGGTTGCATGTATGATTAGTTATAGTTTAACAATTATATAGATGGGAGATTCACAAGCAAATGGTAAACAAAAGGATTATAAAACTTGAACCGCGGAAGAAAGCAATGTTTTTCTCCAACTCATGGTTGAAGGCACTAAGCTTGGGTTCCGTGATATTAATGGTGTAATAAACAAAACAACTGTAGAGGCGAAGCTCCTCCCCGGCTAAGGTTACTGGCGTTATCTGTATTCAAGAGGAAGATGAAACTGAGGGTGGGAAGAGATTGAAGCACTCGTTGGCTATGGTGCCTCTAGACCTAGACCTGAAAGATCTTGGTTTCTCCATGGCTGTGAGTAGGGAGCTAGGGATCAAGAAGACAAGGAAATCACCGAAGAAGAGAGGCAGGCCTCGAGGAAGTAAGAACAAGAAGCATCTATTTACTGGTGAGTTGTTGAGCTCCATGGCAGACTCTGTCATACAGGAGCCTCTTTCTAATGAAGAAACCGGTGGCGAGTAGTCTTGAGCCCTTGCTGGGATAGATCCCTACTTCACTTGACTGTAAAGCATACTCCCCTTTGTGTCTGGAAAAGTACACCGAAATGGTTTTTGGCCTCGATGCATGAAGCTGGGGTACTATGGTTGAGTGAAGTAGGTTCCATGCTTTCTAGGCTTTAATAAGTTCATTTGAACATTAGTCTTTTGAGTAGTTTGTTTTAACCATTTTCTTTGGATTTGCAGACATATTTTATTATGTGCATCGTATTGTAATATGAAGTTTGTCCTCGGACACTATCCTAGTTTGACCTAGTACGGTCGTATGATTTTAATCAAGAGAGCTCGACTCTATTTCCCCCTCAAAAAAACAGTAGAGGCGAAGCTACTTCCTAAACTTAAGGAAAAACTCGGTAAGGAGATAACTTTCAGCCATTACCAAAGCCGAGTGAAATGGTTTAAGAAACAATACACCAATTACTCTCAGCTTATGCGTCACAATTCTGGGTTTGGGTGGGACCCAATCACAAAGAGATTCACTGCACCTGATGAAGTATGGGCAGACTATTTGAAGGTGAGTTTAATGCCTTTCTATTTTAGATTGTTAATTATTTTGAATCTTTAACATATTGACATTTTTGTTTATTGTTATTTTTCAGTCACATCCAACGCATGCGTATTTTCGGACAGAAACTTTTCCAAACTATGAGGATTTGAAAATTGCAGTTGGTAATGGAACTGCAACTGGGATGGGGTCAATAGGTTTAGGTGATGATATAGATGCCACAACATATGAAGTAGGAGAAAACGGATCTTGGGAAATGGGTGGCATAGATGACTTGGTCTTTGATCAAGATAATCACACCTTTGTGCAAAATGAAAATGAGTCATCGTATCAAGAAAACTTGTCATCTCTTTCCCGACAACGCACCCGAGGTAACAATGCAAATGTTGTACCACATAGCAGGGCTCAAGGCAAAAGAAGTAGAGTTGATTATGAACAAAGTAGCAACACAAAAAGGGTAGCTACTCAAGCTGAAGTTCTAGAAAACTTATCCACTGGCTTTGGTAAAATTGTCACCACTTTTGATACAATTTGTGGCATAATGGAGAAGAGAGAATCAAGAGACATTGAATGTTGGATTGCTATTCAGGAGACCCCAGGATTAACTGATGAGGCTAGCTTTTTTGCGCTTAATAAGCAATATGATATTGCCTCCAATATGCTATGTCCTATTATAATTTTAAGTCATGGAGTTTGATACTGTTTTGTTTGCATTGCAGCTTGGTTTGATTGAATTTAAACTTGTTTTTTTATGGATTAGAACAACTTGATTGTTTCTTTGAATAATTATGGTTTCATTGAATTTATTGCAGCTTGATGGTTTCTTTGAATAATTATGAGTTCTGGTTTCCTTTTGAATGTGTATTAATATGAATATATAGTAACCTTGTTCTTTTAATATGATTAGGTGTTTTCTCTATTAGCAATGTCTGAAATGGATATGTATAGAGTTGATGAAGAGGAAGAAGAGTTTTACGAGGCCATTAGAATTTTATTAATGGTAATATAAGCAGTGATTTATGTGTTATATGATCTTGTGCTCAGCATACCTGATGAACGTATTAGACGTCCATTGACTTGAAGACCAATGACATCAAATGGGTACATATACATGAATAAGATACTGGACGGAGACCCTCATATCTTTCGGGAGGTTTACAGAATATATCCTGACGTGTTCCGAAAATTGTGTGTCATCATAAAAGAGAAAACACCTTTACGGAATACAAGACACATTTGTGTCGAAGAAATGTTTGCAACCTTTTTACTAGTTGTCGGTCAAAACAATCGATATAGTGAACCTCGAATGATATTCGAGCGATTCCATTTCACTGTTAGCAAAAGTTTCAACAAAATCTTGAAGGCCTTAAATACAATAGCTCCAGAGTTTATGGCTAAACCACCGCCACCTGATACCACACCACCAAACATAAGAGAAAGTACAAGGTTTTATCCTTTCTTTAAGGTACGCAATGCAAGTTTTATCAGCAAATATTTACATCATTATACACTACTAAAATATTGTTTCATTTCTTCTTTACATCTAATGTAAATATTTTTCCATTGTCTCAGGATTGCATTGGAGCTATTGATGGCACACATATTCCTGCAATGGTTGTTGGACGTGAGGTAAGCAGATACAAAAATCGTCATGGGAAGATATCACAAAATGTGTTAGCAGCTTGTAACTTTGATGTACAATTCATATATATGCTTAGTGAATGGGAGGGTTCTGCTCATGATTCAAAAGTGTTAAATGATGCTATTTCTAGAAGAAATGGACTCAAAGTACCATCAGGTATGGTTTTATGTCATATAATATATAACATACAAATTGCATATGTTTTTTATGATCAGGTAAATATTACCTAGGGGATTGCGGATTTCCAAACCGACGTCGAGTTTTAGCTCCATTTCGAGGTTACTCGATATATCATCTCAAAGATTTTTGTGGCGGTGAAGGAAACCATCCAGTCAACGCAATTGAGTTATTTAATCTTCGTCATGCTTTCTTGAGAAATGTAATTGAAAGAATATTTGGAATATTTAAGTCACGGTTCACAATTTTCAAATCAGCACCACCATTTCCTTACAAGACACAAGCAGAGCTTGTTTTGGCATGTGCAGGATTGCATAATTTTCTTCGACAAGAATGTCGTTCAGTTGAATTGCCTCCTGAACCAGAAGATGATCTGGTAGAGAATGAAGAAGATAATTTTGAATGGGATGATTTTCAAACCCAAGAGCAGCAAAGAGATAATGCTAATCAATGGAGAATGAGTATTGCTAATCAAATGTGTGGGCAGAAGCTCAAGCAAATGCCAACAATGTAAACAATGACAATGAAGAAAGTGATCATGAAGGAGAAGAATGATCATATCATTATTTTAGAGACGTATGTTTTTCATGTTAAAGATGCTAATTAATGGTTTTTTTCTTCTTCTAATTTTTGACATGTGTATCTTTCACTTCTATTAATTATATTTGGACGTTCTTCTTTTGTTTTAACATTATTTACCAGCTTCTTTTTTATCTTGCAAGTATTAAGAAATCTGTAGAAGTCGTTCATATAAAGTCTGTGGATTTTCATAAATCTGTAGAAAGTCTGTGTTAAAAGTCGATGATTTTAAGAAATCAACAGAAGTCTGTGGACTATTTAAAAAGTTTCTGAACTTTTAAAAAATCCATATAAATCCACATACAATAGACACCCCCTAAGTCTGTTTGACATCCTATTAGGTAGCTACTTTTTTCACTCTTATCCGCGTCTACATTTATATTTATGGTTTTGTTAGATAAATTTCTTTTTTTTTTTCACCGTCCGAGTCTAACCCTTGTTATAACTACTCTGACCAAGGTGGACTTGGTCTCAACGGTTTGGTTTTTAGACACTAACTGAAAATCAAACCTGAGTTGTTGGTTTCTTATTTCCTAAAATCAAAACCGATAAAAGTATATAAAAAGTGCTTTATCGATTAACCTACATATCGGTTCGGTTTCGGTGCGGTTTTAGTTACATTACCTACTATCTGTAATACTTTTTAAAAAATTCTATCTTGCAGCGCTGCATGATATGCAGCCTGCTTTCAAGGGCAAAAATTTCAAAACAAAAACACCCACCCCTACCTGCAAGGCACGTGCACACAAGTCCTATTAGAGGATGTATGGCATACAACACTATACAATAGACAATCCCATACTCTTGACCAATGAAACAACAAAAAGAAAAATATCAAAATTGTAAACAACAAGTTGGATCGATATTTCAAATAAGTTGCTTTAATAAGTTCAAACAAATGATTGAAAGGAAAAGGAAAGCTAAAGTTTTATCACTCATTGGATGCCTCTAACATCCTTAACAAAAGGAAAGACCGCATGGGAGGGAATAGGTTAGACTTAAACAGTTAGAGACCATAATCCTATGTGTGGAAGACTACCATAGGTAACCCATAATCAATAAGAATATGACACCTAATGTAGAAATAAGTATTAACAATTAAATAAATATATGTTGGTTCAGTTTGGTTTAACCGGTTTTCTAGATGCACAAAACTGCAAATTGTCACCGCACTGCTCAATGGCCCAAGTCCATCCGGTTCTGGTTTCTCCGTTTTTCGGTTTTTTTTTTCTTTTTTGATTTCTCCAATCAAGTAGTGATTTATCATGTCGAGACTTTAACGGTAAGAATTGACACTACAACCCAACTCCACCACTACAACCCAATTACACGCCAAAAATGACTTTAGTAATATACACTAAAAACTAAAAAAAATGTTCTCTTGGAGAAATCACAGAGAGAGAGAGAGAGAGAGAGAGAGAGAGAGAGAGAGAGAGAGAGAGAGAGAGAGAGAGAGAGAGAGAGAGAGAGAGAGAGAGAGAGAGAGGTAAAAAGTAAAAATGGGAAAATGACTAATGATCTTATTCAAAGGTTGAATACAAACACACATGGATTGAGTATGGAGGTTGGTTCGTTCTACTTTTTTAGTTATATTCTCATTCTGTACTCATATATGTTTGTGCGAGTAGCTTGAGAGTTCGTTTTTAGCAAGTTTAGTGCACTAGTGCTATATGTAGAAACATTATTTTTCTCACGGCCGCACAATGACAAGTTCTTTTGCCATGCTAGTAGCTTTGTTAACTAGCAAGTCTAGCAGTGTTCTCATTTCTACTAAAAAAAAGTATAAAGGAAAGTTGGTATATTAGAAAGCAATTCATTTCCGGAGCTAAACTTGGGCATTATAATGATATTGTTTCCATGCCAGGTTATAAAAAGTAACAAAGCAGCATCTTTGTGTAAGAGAGCACAGACCACAGCTGAAAACAACTAATTTCCAACAGCTTAATTTATTGAGAGATAACATTAACCATGGCTACAAGGCCTACAATAATCTGCTACCTGACTTCAAATGCACATTACCACCAGCTCTTATAGAGCAGGGTGTGCATGCCAGAACTGTTCCTGCTAAAATTATAACCTATTTGACTACTAAAATTGACGAGGACACGATAAGCTCCTGATTTGTAACAGATGGTAGTTCAGAAGTAGCCAAAAAAACGGAGCTGTGGTTAATGACATATTATTTGTAAACTAAACTTATAAGTTATGGAATACCAAGAGCAATCCTTCTCTGTACTTGCTTCTCTAATTTCCTCTCATGTAGTTTTCCTGACTCTTGCCAAGCAATTGTCTTTTGGCCTCGGATGTGGCAAGTACCTCAGTGGGCACTCAGGATTAACCCGTTCTAGCCTGCAGCAAAAATTTAATACAGAAGATTAGAAACCAAAGGAAACTTTTACAATTATGATTATGGGGAGGAAATGGTTACAAGATGACCTACTTGTAGTTAAGCAGAAAATGGTGAAGGAAAATTCCAACTTCCATCTTGGCAAGATCATTTCCAGGGCACAGCCTGCTTCCAACTCCAAAGGGCATAAAAGTTGCTGGTTTTGGTGTATAATTCTGTGCCAGCAAAAGCAACTAAACATGAATATCAAATCCAAGATATGTATTACTTATTTTAGTTATCATATTGTCAATAAATTCATAAACTACTTACTTTCCATCTATCAGGCTTGAATTCCAATGGATTTTCATATATTCCAGAATCCAAGTGAACACTCCGGAACCAAGTCAAAACTTTCCACCCTTTGGGAATGATGTAACCTGGTATTGAAGCCATTAAGTAAATTAAATATTTCGTTCAAATGCAAATGTGCAATAGTAGTTCAGGAAAGAAAATATGTACCCTTAATTAGATGTATAATTAGAAAGGAAATATTAAACTGACCATTCACATTGACATCTTGTTTTGCCTCTCGAAAAACCATAAGTGAGAAAGATACAATACGAAGAGTTTCATCAATCACCTGTACAATTTAAAAGGATTAGTTGAATTTAAAAGGATTAGTTGAAATAACTTGGTAATTTAGAAAAAAGAGAAAGGGATGTCACTGGTGTACATCAGAAAGGTACTCCATTTCTCGGTATTCCTTAAGGTTCAATCCTTTCTGTGTTGGCGGCCTCCTCTTCAAGATTGCTTCTTGCTCTGCCTGCAGTTGGCCAACCATGATTAGGAAGTGCAAGTGAGTAAATCCGATTTCACTGAATCTACTGAAGCAGAATAGGTCAAGCCAGTGGAACTTTTTTAACAGAACACAACATAAACATACACACAGACGGTAACAAGCAGGCTCTATAGTTTCTCACATATGGACAGAACGGTAAAAAGTATGGATACAAATTAACATGTAGTGGAAGTACTGTAATGCACATGGTAGATAAATCTTTTATCCCCAAAAATTCAGGACAAGAAAGAAAAGAAAATAAAAAGGCAGAAGAAAAGAACTATCTTAACAGGATAGTAATGCCCAGAAGATTCAAAAATAAAAAATTGTAATTTCAAGTACCTTTGCTTTCTGGAAATATTCTGGGTGTTTTTGCAGATAAGTGGTAGCCCACATTATGGTATGGCCAGAAGATTCATGACCGGCATTCAAGTACATGAGCAGAATATCTATGATGTCCTCATCAGTAAGTTTTCTTCCTTCTTCATCCTCAACTTCCAGTAGAGAATCCATCATATCATTTTTCTTTTTCAAGGAATTCCCAGACTTCTTTTCAGCTCTTCGATCATTCACAATTGATTGAAAAATAGCAACAAGCTTTTTCCGAGCCTGAAATTTAATGAAGTTAAAAAGGACGCAATGGCTTAGGAAAATAAGAATCAACTTGTTAGTCCCCAACCTTAAGTGCCTTATGGTACGCAAATCCGGGAATGTTGATTGCCAAGGCTCTAACTCCATAGTTAAGTACTGTATACTCCCTCTCTAGAGCCTCCATTACAGACTCACTCTCTGAGCTGAGGAAAATATACATAATAATCGTAAAAGTAAGCTTCCTGACTTGAGTTAAAAACTCTACGTCTCCCATGGTGGACCATTTTTCCAGAGATGTTACAACAATATCTTCGATATACTTCATGTACACAGACAATGCTTCGTGACCATTGACCGGAGCTGCTGTTAATTTTCTCAGACGCTTGTGCTCTTCGTATGAGATGCCAATGAATGATTTCCTTCCGATCAGTTCCACAGTGGAAACAGGCCACCCGGGCTTAAATGCGTCATCATCTGTCAAAACTCTTTTACATGTTTCTGGCACTGTGCAAATGATACTGGGAAACCCAAACATGTAGGCCTTGTAGATTCCCATTTTACCAAATCTGCATTGTTCAGTGATGTGATTTAGATTACTATGAACCATACAACAAATCTGCTTTCGATAATGCAATTTCACACATCAACTAAAGGTGACTAAAGAACTGGGGCACAAAGAAAGTTGGCCAAGATAGAGTGTGACCAAAACCGCATCAACTATAGTGGCCTGTAGTCAGCACATATTCAATCCATTGTCTATACATTTCCTCTAATGAAAATCACCCAGATACTGTGTATTGTTTAACTCTTCCTATATATACACGTATGTGTGTGTGTGTGTATATATATATATATATATATATATATATATATATATTCTTCTTTGCATTTGCATAGAAACTCAAAGAAGAATATGAAAAGTACAACTAAAGTCTACAGAGAATAATTGCTATGCAGTCCAAGCAGTCGGCCAATTAATCCAGCATATTGAAAACTTTATTCGCAAAAGTGTCTAATGCCCTCTGCTCCTAAAACAATGTGATGTCATTATAAGATATGCCCACTAGAACTAGTTGAACTTGCTATCAGCTTTTGCACGAACCTTTTCCATTTTGAAAGAAAAGGTCAAACTACTTTCAGGACAAAGAAAGTAGGAACCCTCCAAAGGAATGCATACCCTTTGTCCTTTGTGGGTGGAGGCCATTAACTGCTCGACACCCTAAAATATCAACAACATTATCAAACAAATAACTAGAGATTCTCATCTCATCTAAGGATCTACTGTAGTCCTAAATCTCAAAACTTTTTTAAAAAAAAATAAAAATTATTAATAATTCACACACATCCTACATATGTCAAATTTTTTATTAATAATTCACACACCCTACATATGTCAATAAAGTTTGAACCCATAACATCAAAGTTGTTAGTTAAACACCTTAACCAAATTTCAAAATTTTTCTAATCAATTATCAATTTTCAAAATATCATTCACATTCCCAAATCAATTTCAAATCAACACAAAACGACGAAGAGAAACATTGCCCCATGAAGAAGTTCCTAAGTACCCCGAAAATTTATGGTTCAAATAGATGGCATTGGGGCTTCAAGAGTACAGTTTATATAATGTTAGAATAGAAAAATAGCACAGTGAAAAATTGCATGTGAAATTATAAAAATTAATGTGCAAATGACAAACATGGATATAAATAATAGGAATTAGAAATCCTCAGACAAAGCAAGGAAAATGAATATGACAGTCAAAATGACAAAAATGGCCAACTCAGCCTCTCTGAAACTGTTTGAGCTGACGTTTCTCACACAAGTGTACACCAGAGACACCAACACTATCGGATTATTCCCATGTAAAGGACAAAACAGAAGTTTCACACACCCAAACAAACTCGAATGACAAAAAATGGGATGATGTTATTCGCGCTCTCTTTTAAAGCAGTAACGTTGCTAAAACAACATAATCTCAGAGAGAAGTAATAAATTGAGAGTGTACAGATCATACATTTTCATTATCAAACAGAAAACTGGAAAATTGTCTTGATCTTTAATAATGTAAATTCGGGTTGTCCGAGAAGTTTTACTTTGTAATCTTTACTTTTCTTTTCGTATATGAAAAAAAAAAATAGAAAACTGGAAAATAGTGAATGGTAATATAATACCTGGAAACGAAGGAGTTGATGAAGGAATCAGGGTTGCCGGACTTGAAGGCTCGGAGGAAAGACCACATATTTCCGATGAAAGGCAAACCCAAGTCACCAGGTGGAAGAGAGTACTGTTTCTCCCCCAACTTGGTTTCATAGAGCCACCAATTTACATTCTCCAGGACCCATTTCAGGGCCAGCAACACACCCACAAAGCTTGAAGTTCCCAAAATTGCAGCCCACATAGAACCCAAGTTACCCAACACTAACCCTTCTACTCCCAAAAGCACCATGATTATGATTTGTGATCACACTCTCAAAGAACTTGAACTGGATTATATCAGAAAGAAAGAAACTCAGAGAGCTCCTGGATTATACCTCTGTCCGGTTTCTATCAGTTTGCCACTTCTATATATATACTCCTAGGAGATGGTCCTACAACTACAAAAATGGTATAAAATGATATGATAATAAGCCTCTGATTGGACATACAACATCTTAGAAAAAAGGAAAGGGGGGATGTGAAATGAATTGGTGATATAATGGGGTGTACCATTTTCACATTTTGAAATACGATAGAGACATAAAGCTGGCGCCTGGCCGGCAGTTTTTTTCTAGCTATGAGTTAATCTGGAATTTAATACCCTGGATTTTTATCGTTTTATTCATTGTTTGATTCAAATATTTCTTATATTGGCCTGTCAATCAGTTTGATAGGTTGATATCACATCGTATTTGAAATTTGAACTGGGTAATGAAATTTACAACCATTAAGGAAAAAAATTAAATTCCAACTAAAGATAATGATGACTATATTTATTCACAAAATCTTATATTTAGAAACTTATTGATAAAAACGGTGTTAAAAGTAGATGGAGGCAAAGATACATATTAGTTTACTTTAGGAAAGCACGACACAAAAAACTATAACAAGAGATTTAGAATAAAACGTAGAAACAAGGGTGTAGCTGAGCGCATTTGTAATAAAAGCTACTTGTTTCTTTGTTAATGTTTGTTGCCAGTGTATGACTGATTGGTCCCAAGTAGGCAAACTGATGTAAGCGTCTTCTGGCCGTGGACAAGTTAATGAAATTATCTTTTTCTCAACAAAAAAAAAAAGAAAAAAAAAAAGAACAAAATGTAGAAACAAGGGCGTAGCTAGCCTAGCTAGGGCGACCCTTCCCAAAATTTTCAAAGTCCTAAATTAGTCTTAATAATCTATGAGCCTTAATGGAATGAAATGAGCTGATTGACCCTAGAAAAATAAAATACCTTCTTGTTCTTGTTCTCAATATTCTTAATTAGTCTTAGTTATCAAAATCTAATACAATTTATCTTAATTAGTCCAAATTATGCTTAAACTTTGATGGAATGAAATAATATTTTACACGAAGTAATTTTACAAGGAGCATATAAGACACACGATGTGCATAAGGCTGGGACCAAGCTCATATTGTCTTAACAAAAGAAGATAGGTTATTATTGTCATTATATAGTCATAAATACCTAAACAAAAAAACAATGACTAATGAAAGTAAAATAACCCAATCCTCGTGTTAAAAATCAAGCCCAAAAACCATCAATCTCAAGCTAAAAGCGTAGGCTACGGATTCTACAACGCCTCCATCTCACAAGAATCACCCATGTTGTCATCCCACTGGTCACATCCCCGTCACCGGCCACCTACTAGCAATCTCTCCATGCATCCTGACATTGCCCTCATACCGCTAGAAAGAGACTCCGCCCCTCTAAAACGCAGCTCCAAAACACCCATACTATCCCGAACATCTCTTATCTGATCTAAGCATGATGGAAACCCACCGCACCGCCATCCACTTGCCACCATCAAGTAGCCACCCCTCTAGGCAATTTAATTTCGATCTTGGGAAAGGTGACACCACCCTCGCTCCTCCACCTGCCACCTACCCCAGCTAAGCCTCAGTGTTATTTGGTAAACGAAATCACCACCTCGATCGTAACCTCCCCTTTGATCGGGTTTATTCCTAAAACATCCAACACGGAAAAAAGGTCCTCTCTGGCCAATCTGATGTCGATGCTGCCTCTAGAGTGTGTCGCATGACAAGTTTGTTGTGTTACTATCAACTGCAGAGGCGGCTCTCAAAGGCTTAAGCTTGTTCTCTAGGTTTTACCAAAACTTGGTTCAGATCTGCCCTATATTAGTTTTTTCTTTTGGCAAACAATTGTGTTATGACAAAAAGATGAGTGTAAATAATTTGTTAACTTATAAATTTTGACCTTCCTGAGTGAGATTTTTGGCTACGTCACAGCCTAGAAACTCAATGAAAAATGTCTTTGCATGTTAACAAACAAAACATGAAACAAGAACCAAAGTGCGACGCTACTAGGAAGAGGTCTGAGTCAGTGAAGCACCCTTACTCACTTATTTAAACTACCTCTAGAACCATCATATGCAGACGGGGCCTCCCCAGATTGACTTAACTATGCTTAGAAGATGCAACAACAATCTCAGCTTCCTCTTCTGAGACTGCTTAGACAATTTGCAAACCTTTAGACCACCAACACATGCATGCAACCTTAGGTAGATTCTTACCGCCCTTTGGTCTCCAACATATTTCTTCTTAGCTGGAGGAACCACTATGCCTCGCTCTCACATTGGAAGCAACATCAAAAGAAGGCTCAAAGCTGAGTTGCGAGCATAGGTTCAGAGGAAGCTGATTTGGGTCGTTTGGCATACACTAACAAGTCTTAACCAACTTTCCTATTCTCTCCAGCAGAAGAAGAGCCCGACTCCCTTTGTGATCATCAAGGAGGAATTGGCAGTGTTTCTATGTGATGATGTCGGCATTGGCATGCCATGCATGGCAGTTACATGAGCAAGCCACTCTGGTGTCGAAACTAGAATCGACAAACGAACCGAAGTCTGAAATGAATTGAGAGTCGGAGATGGGAAGATAAGTGGTTGGGGAGCCGTCGTCCGATCCACCGCCACAAACGCCATAATGCTAAAATAGAAGAGATCTGCCATGACTTGTAGTGATCACCGACCCAATTTCAGTCGCCTGGCCATGAACGCTAGGGTTTTGCCCAACCACCACCATCACAGACGCCATAATGTAATTTTATATTTAAGAAATATGTTTTAGTGATCTAAAGACCCACCACACTACTTTCAGAGCACGTTTGGTACACTGGATTCCTATAGCCCTGCTTAATTTCTTTCAGAGTCTTGGACTATTGTAACTTGGCTTATTCTATTGTAAATCTTGACCCACGTCTGGTGCTGGAAAGACTAAGGAGCATAAACCAAGAACATCAACACCAGGGCATTTTACCTGCAGAAAACTAAAATACCAGATGAATGGATCCAAATACATTAAATCAAGCATAAGATCTACATTTCAGTTTCAATTATGTTCAATCTCCTATGTTCCTCATATGAACACCAAAAACCATTTGAGAAATCTGAAAAACCAGATGAATAGATATCATTTAGTTGGAAAATGCATGAGGTCTGTAAAAATAAAAAATAAAAAATAAAAACATTGAAGATCTCTTCTCCCCCTTTTCCTTCTCTGATATGCACTCAAATCAACTGGTCCTATAATTAAAACCAACCCATAATTATTGTTATCCCAGAATGATCTTTTAACATTGCGCAGGAAACAAAAAGAAAATAAAAAGGGAGGAGAAGAGAGAACGAATCAAATCAATGATTCTGGAAAAAAATTACCATCTAACATCAGTTGGGCTTGCTCTCTTTCATTCAAAATTGTTATAGGGTGTTCTTCTATTGTGCGATCTCACTTCTAGATGCAGCGACCGATCTTTAACGATTTTAGAGAGACAGAGAGAAATTTATGAAAGAATCAAAATTCCTTTTCTACAGCGATAACCAGAAATTGAGTAGCTATTAGCCATTCAACGACAATGAGAAGCAATTGAAGAGAGAGATTGATGAGACTGATTGATGAGAGATTCGCGAGGAGAAGAGAAAAAGTACCCGAAGAAAAACAGGTCTTACATAAACCCCTCAATTTTGAGGCCGCTCCATAAGAAGGTGTTGAGCGTGTTTCGGGGACTACAAAAGCTCATTAAACAGAGCCCGTGTCGTTGCCAAACGTCGGCTTGTTCTTGCTACAGTGTTTACTCCTGTCCCGTCCGGTCCAGTCCGGCGTAACAAACGTGCACTCAATGGATTAGTTAGATAGAGCTCGGTGGAGTAGTCTCGTGAGTGCCTATATCACCTAAATTTCTTAAATTTAAAAATTTAATTATGTTTTGAACAAAACATTAATTCATACCGATAGAATTGATGAAGATTCCGGATTGATTCTGATGAAACCACAAAACACATGTTTTTTATGTTTATATTTATAAATAGTACATAAATGTCAATTTTAGCCTCGTTTTTAACTGAAAAGTACATAGTTGTCAATTTTACTCTCATATTTAACTGAAAAAGTTAATTGAAGCATCAAATTGTTAATTTTGCCCCTCATATTTAACTGGAAGTTAACGAAAATACCAAACTGCTAAATGAAACATAACTTGAGGAGTTGAGGTCTAAAGTGTCATCTTCTAAACACTTAGTACCAAACTGATTGGTTATACCTCAAGTACTATATATAGGAGGAATTTACCATACTTAAAAATATTATCTTCCCTGTTGGAAATTATATCAATAATATCCAATTAATTGTGAATGAAAATAAAATAAATCATTACCTTTTAAAGTGAAGAGGTACATGTCTTTTCTAATAGGTGTCGTTAGGAATTAGTGTGTGTTTCTGCATAATCCCGAGAACTATGTAGAATCACGGTGGAACATATAAACAAGAGACAATCATGCACAGGAGACTCAAGAACATATAGTGGTTTACCATGCCATCAGAGAACATGGCTACGTCCATTTACGAATCAACTATCATGGCCAATAGGCCTTTGGGGAGTGAGTAAAGATTCATCCATCTATATCTCTCTCTTACATCCTCTCCGGGATGGAGTGAGTTATCATTCCGAGAGTGTTAGAGAGAGCTTTCTACATATGGGAAGCCTTCCTTTTATAGCTAAGGAAGGTTCCCTCTTATTACATGTTTCCGATGTGGGACTAACTATACATATATCTTATCATGGTGTCTTCTTGTAGAGCTTGGAGGAGCACCTTCCCGACGTGGTACCGATGATCTTTCACCATGGCGAGGTAGGATATACATCGTATCTACAAGCTTCTTGACTGGTCTATGGGCGGGAAAGGTAGTTCCTAACTACCGACTACAAGTCCCCCCAAGTTCCCATTCAAGACACGTCTTGAGTGGGGACTTGATATAAAAAATGCTCATAGACCAGTCATTTATCAACTGGTACCCGGTCCCAGTCCCCCCAAGTCCATACTCAGGACGTGTGTTGAACGGGTATTGCTTATTCCGGGTCTTACTTTTCTTGATATCTTCAAGTCCGTCGAGTCCCTCCCGACCCCCAGCCTCAAAACTGATTCGGCCGAGCAAGGAGCTCGCGTGCGAGCTGTAGAGTCTACTTGGCACAGGACTGACTAGCGGGCGAGCTGAAGAGTCCGCTTCGCACACATAGAATGACACTACCGGGCGAGTTGAAGAGCTCGCGTGCTTGCTGTGGAGTCCGCTTCACACAGAAGGGCTGACACTAACGGGCGAGTTGAAGAGCTCGGGCGCTTGCAGTGGAGTCCGCTTCGCACACAAGAACTGACATTATCGGGCGAGCTGAAGGGCTCGCGTGCGAGTCGTGGAGTCCGCTCCGCACACAAGAACTGACATCATCGGGCGAGCTGAGCTCCGCGCAAAGGGATTGCAATTTTCAAGCGAGCTGAGGAGTGTTCCGCGCATAAGGACTACCACGCGAGCTAAGGATCTCGCGTGCACAAGGACTGCCCGCGAGCTGAGGAGTTCGCGTGCATAAGGACTACCCGCTAGCTGAGGAGCACGCTCCCCGCACAATGACTACCGTGCGAGTTGTGTAGTCCGCTCCGCGCACAAAGACTACCGCGCGGGCTGTGGATTTCGCTCCGCGCAAAGGGACTACCGTGCGGGCTAAGGATTTGGAGTCCGCTCCACGCACAAGGACTACCGCACGGGCTGTGGATTTTGCTTCATGCATAGGGACTACCGCGCGGGCTGAGGATCTCGCTCCACGCACAAGGACTACCGCGCGAGCTGAGGAGCTCGCGTGAACAAAGACTACCCGCGAGCTGAGGAGCTCACTCTGCGCACAATGACTACCGAGTGAGTTGTGGAGTCCGCTCCGCGCACAAAGACTATCGCGCGGGCTGTGGATTTCGCTCCGCACAAAGGGACTACCGCGCGGGCTGAGGAACTCGCTCCGCGCACAAGGACTACCGCGCGAGCTGAGGAGTTCGCGTGCGCGCAAGGACGATCTCGGCGACTCACCCGAGATGGATCTTGTTCCACGTGAGATGAGTCTTGTATCTCGGTGACACGCGAGATGGGTCTAGTAACTCGGTGATACACGCGAGGTGGATCTTGTACCTGGCCAACTATGTGTTATGATCTCGGTGACACGCGAGATGGGTCTCTAACCTCGGTGCCCCGCCAACTGAAACATCTTTTTACGACCATCTAGGTGTTACATTTTCCATGGACAAAGGTAGCGAGCCCTTTCCATATCCTATGTTACTACTCGAGTGACGGGGTGTTAACACCGTCTGTGGGTTATCAAGTCACTTGCTCCATTTTTAAAGGGAAGATATAAGTTTTATGACGTTTAGTCGAATGCCAATCTCTCGGTCGAATGCCTATCTCTCGGTCGAATGTCAATCTTGGTGGAATGCCTATCTCGTTCGAATGCCAATCTCTTGGTGTAATGCCTCTCTCTCGGTGGAATGTCAATCTTGGTGGAATGCCTATCTTGGTCGAATGCCAATCTTGGTGGAATGCCTATCTCGGTCGAATGCCGATCTCTCGGTCGAATGCCTCTCTCTTGGTGGAATGTCAATCTTGGTGGAATGCTTATCTCAGTCGAATGCCAATCTTTGTGAAATGCCTATCTCGGTGGAATGCCAATCTCTCGGTGGAATGCTTCTCTCTCGGTGGAATGTCAATCTTGGTGGAATGCCTATCTCGGTCGAATGCCAATCTCTCGGTGGTTTCTCAATCTAATCATGAAGACTTTCATATCCTGATTGTGTTTTCAATCCAATGAAAGGCAATCAAATGAGGGACTTACTTGTGAAAATAGCTGCCGAATGGGTGCACATAGGAGGTACAAATTCGTGCCCGTACTACTCCCGGACGATGAATCCTGGTTGCCAGTACGGTCGGGTTGCCTACAAGATTTGTTGACTTTTTCCAAGCAAATAGCTCCGGGTGTCCATAGCTTTTTTTTTTTTTTTTTTTTTCACTAAGACCCGTTGATCGCATGGGGTCAATTCTCTACCCTCCTCAATTGCTCTGCTCTCGGTGGGTGACAATTTTCTTTTTTGCTTCTAGTGGCTGAACATTTCTTTCTCTGCTCCCGGACCTTAATCAACTTCAAAAGAACTTCTGATCATCACCAACTTTCCCGATTTCTAGGACTTGACATTTGCTGCACCCTGCCAACATCACTTTAATAGTCAACTTTGAATATCTAACTCCCAACACCAGCAAACACCAACAAGACAGTAGAACTATCGGGTGGTCAAATTTGATGTTTGGGTGTACAGAGCAAACTCCTTTTTTTTTTTAGGGACTCCGGCGAGCTGCTGCCGAGCCGGGATCCCGATTGGTTGCTTCATCAACCTTCCCGGTGACTGCAAGAGAGCCCCTTGCCCTCTCTATTGCCATACCGGCTCGAGAACTATCGCCTCCCGGAGACTTTCCTACCCGGAGACTGAACGCTGGAGCCACCGGGATAAGAAGATGATCTGGCTGCGGGTTGAGTAGATCGTCTCTGGCGAAGCTCCCAGCTGACATGACTGAGCTCCTGGTCTCGGAAGCGACCTGACTGGAGGTGTCGCTCAACACTAGCTGGCGAGGGATCGGCTACTGGGAGCATGCTCTGATATTCAGGCAATCCTTCAGCGCGTGCCTACCAAAATGTTTCCATGCATCGGTGATGGTCGATTGATAAAACCGGTGACCAAGAAGGTGAGCAGGGAAGGGAAACTGCCGGCGATCCATAAAGTGAGAGCTGGTCCGGTGATCCCGACTTCCACATGAACCCCCTCTCCTAATGAATTCGGCCAACCGGGTTCATGAACTTAGCTTGAACTCAGATTCCGCCATCTCGGAGGCAAAGGGACCACCGACGATCTATCAACGGGACCCCGAGTATGCTAGGCAGATCCCTTTGCTATTTCTGACGAATTTTCATCTCGGCCGGGAAGACTACGAATATCGTTGAAGTCACTGGGGTAATAAGATGGTCGGGCACTGGGAGGAGTGGGTCTTCACTGGCAAAGCTCTCGGCCGACGTGACTAAACTCCAGGTCTCGGATGCCATCCCCGAGCGATAGCTAGAGGCGGGCGGTCTAGCTCTTGGTGACGTCCTGATGCTAAAAGGAACCCGGGCGGGTCGGGTCATGCCATTCTTTCTTGGTGGCATGGACTTGCATATGGCCTCCTGATGGGCTGGGTCCGAGATGGCTTAGGCTTGCATACTAGATACCTTGGGTTGACCTTCCTGCATGAGCTTACTGGTGGAGCAACAAGACTTTTAGTACTGATTCTCACAGACGGCGCCAAATGTTTCTGCATAATCCCGGGAACTATGTAGAATCACGGTGGAACATATAAACAAAAGACAATCATGCACAGGAGACTCAAGGACATATAGTGGTTCACCATACCATCGGAGGACATGGCTACGTCCACTTACAAATCAACTATCATGGCCAATAGGCCTTTGGGGAGTGAGTAAAGATTCATCCATCTATATCTCTCTCATACATCCTCTCCGGGATGGAGTGAGTTATCATTCCGAGAGTGTTAGAGAGAGCTTTCTACATATGGGAAACCTTCCTTTTATAGCTAAGGAATGTTCCCTCTTATTACATGTTTCCGATGTGGGACTAACTATACATATATCTTATCATGGTGCCTTCTTGTGGAGCTTGGAGGAGCACCTTCCCGATGTGGTACCGATAATCTTTCACCATGGCGACGTAGGATATATATCGTATCTACAAGCTTCTTGACTGGTCTATGGGCGGGGAAGGTAGTTCCTAACTACCGACTACAATGTGTGTCTTTGAAGGAGATAAGTGAATGAACATGATGGTTCACTTAGAGTTCTATATAAACCCACACTCCTATCTCCTTATATATAAAATCAAGTTTCCTCATTTCTTATACAAGTCTTGTTTATGTCAAGAGAGTATAAAATACAATTATGGTTCGCTAGAGTCCAAAATTGCGGTGTTTCTATTTTGGATCATCGATTGTTATATTCTACAAGGTGGACGCCCATTGAACTACAAGCACAAGGGTAGAGATGAAATTTGTCTTTAGTAAAGTGCATTTTGCATGCCTCAATCGGTAAATCAAGTCAGTTCTTTCTTTTTCTTATATTTTTTAATAGGATTCATACTCTATTTGCACTCACATATTAGGATTGAACCATTACTTGCAATCCTATTATTGCAAGTAATGGTTCAATCCTAATGGTTCAATCCTAGTCGTACGTTGTTATGTTTCCTACGCTTTTTTTTTTTTTTTTTTTTTTTTTTTGAGAAAATAGACAATTTCATTAACTTGTCAATGGTTGCCTACTCATGACCAATAAGTCTAATTGACAACAAGCATTAACAAAGAGACATGTAACCCTCATTACAAATACGCTCAGTTAAGCCTATCACACCTAACTTCCAACTATTCCTATCTAAATTCCATGTAGCGGTAATACCCGTCGCCTACGGACCTCAATTGGTATACAACAGAGTAAAACTGAAATCTAAACAAGAATAGTCTTCCATCAGATGTCTAGGTAAGAAACAAGAAAATTAAACTACCACCTTGCCCTTATTATTAAGGCTAACCTCTCCCCGATCATAACTCGAGGATGTCATGTGAGACGGAGCAAACAAATTCTGGGCAAGCTTTGGCTCAGGTCCACCAAAAACCTTGTATAAAGGAACAAGCCCAAACCCAGACCCAAAAGTCCAGATTTGGCCCATACCTTAGCAGCACCAATCCCCTCTATCCTCCAGGCCAACAACACCGCTCTTGCCGGCCACCATCTGCGAACCTCCGATGGCCACGATTTCCAGTCATCAACAAGTCCAAACGACGCCAATAGACCAGAACGAAGCCCCAAAAGCGCCGTCTTGCAACCCTCTTGTCCAAGCGGTCCCGTCGGACAGAAAAAGCAGTCCCGCCAGTAGCCGAAGCCAGAGGCCGCGAAACTTGCCAAGGTAGCAACAACAAAGGCCATGGAGAAAGTGATATAGGTAGGTTGGGATGAAAAGTAGAGATCTGTGTAATTTTGGCGTGAAACAAAGGTCACGGCGCTAGAGTTTTGGGAGAAAACTAGGTGAGCGGAGGCTCCCGGCTTCTCGGAGCAAACCGAGTCTTCCAAAGAAAATCAATTAAGTTGAATATTTCATAATCGTTGCTTTCTTTACTTTGGTTAATGTAATGTTCCTACGCGGGAGAGCAGTTGGGAGCTTCAAATCGTCAATCTTGACTCTGGAATTATATATGAAGTGAGAAACCTAATGTACTTACTAGAGGTGTCACCTGTCAAGAAGCAATGAGCTCGATATGTATTCTTCAAAAGCTTACAAATGCATGAGACAAAAACCTCCATGGGAATATTTGAGATCCTCCAACCCTCACCTATTTAATTTGTATTCGAGCATGAATGGTTTTGCATAAATGTATTAGCTCCCAATATTAAACATGAACTGAGAAGAATGAAATGTCAGCAGGACCTGGTATCAAGATTGATGCCTTTCCTCTTTTAAGCCGTCCTAAATCTATATTCCAAATTATGTTGCATGCTTCCATGGCATCTTGGACTCTTGATTTTTTAAACATGTCAATGTCGACCCCGACGTCATAAAGTAAACAAAAACATGAAAGGGAGATTAGATTCATTATCATTAAGTGAATGCCTAAAGAGTTGATTACATTGAAAAGGCAAGAAAGAGACCGTAAAGAAAGCAAGAAACCGCCAAGGAGTTAAGCGATATTAGTTCTTCGGGATACACGATGTAAGAAACAAGTACACCGTATAGGCGTCCGTTCATTTTTCGGAAAATTCTTACAAATGAAAAACTAAAGTTACAAATTAAGTATAAATCTGTGTCCTAAAGTATAATAGAGGGTTAGTTTATCAGACTTTTCAATTAGATAGTTTTAAGATCGGTTGTTATAACGTTCTATTTGTGAGTTTATTTTATTGTATTGAAGAAAATGCAATATAGAAAAATAAAAGAAGATAGAAAACTCGAATTCCCATATGCTACTTTTAAAAGAGTACACCCTAACCACACAAAAAAATAGTAAAAGAGCACAAGCTCACTAACAATAAACATGTGATGTTGCAGTATGGACTATGGAACCATATACAAGACCTTGATGAAAAAGAATTATATTGGCATCAACAGAAGCGACTGTATTGCTATTTTTCTTTGGTTCGGAAGTTGGGTATCATTTGGAAGAATTCGAAGAATTCGATCGGCAGCCGGGCACCTAATACATAGGCCAAAGAAGGGTATCATTTGGAAGTTTGGCACATTTTGATCTCAAGTTACTTGTCACAATCACAAACGTAGATGCAGTGTTATTCACAAATCCAAAATACCACCGGTACCATAGTTTGCATGTGTGTGTGTTTTTTTTTTTGTTTTGAAAAGGATAACTTGTATTGCTTAATTAATGGCCAAAAAACACGTACATCAAAATGTCATCCTCCACAGAGTATGTTAAAGGAGGCTTACAAGCACCAAGACAGGTACATTTACTTATTACACATAGGCTCAAAAAGAGCCCAAAGCAAAAGGATTAAAATTTACTATCTAAATCCCTGGAACAGAATATTAGCTGTCTAAGACCTCAATTGGTGTACACCTAATAAACTTAAGAAATAAGTAGTAAATCTACCTATGATGCTCGGGCTAGGGACAACCCGAATTCTAAGTCTTGCCCTTGCCCTTGGCATTAGGGCTTGTCTTGTCACCTACCTTGGCAGCAATCGGGTAAGTAGTACGTAGAGGAGCCTCTGTCTTCTTGGTAGACTGAGATACCTTATTCCTGCTACCCAGACGACGACCCAACTTCTTCTTCAAGGTCACAAGAGGCTCATCATCCCCACCTGTATTGACCAAACCCAAAGACTCAGCTTGTAGTTTGAGAAGTTTACCGCCCAAAATAGTCTTGATTTTCTTAGGGGAGGGAGAAAAACCACCATTACGTTCTCGTTTCTTTGAGGGAGTAGTAGACAAGATCACATCCTTCCTAAGAGCAGCTTCTACCACAATAGGAGATGTCTCTAAATCAGAGGCAACCTCAATCTGAGGAGTAGAATTACTAGACCCCAAGGAAGAGCCCATACGCCAAAGACTAGATTCATCAATTCCTGAAGTTTCAGTACGCTCCAGTCGACGTACCACATGCTTTCTCTTCACTACCGGAGACGAGGAAATCACCAACATTGGATTGATAGCCACACCAGTTGTGGGCTTTGCCGAAAAGACATAACCTGGTTTTGGTTGAGCACCAAAGTTGATGCTTCTGGATGTACCCAAGACGGTATGAGTTCCATCACACTTTTCTCTAGCATGTATGATCATATTGTTGACAGAACATCTACCCAGAAGGTGTAAAAAATTAAACTTTAATATCAGCTCCACCCCTGGATCAAGATGAACCTGCCTCTCCAAAAGGACTAGTTTATGGATGTCATGGGTAAACAAGATCTTCATCACTCCCTTTCGAAACTCAGTACGATCATAATCCAAGTATCCTCCAAGAAGGTTACCAATCAAACGAAGATTATCCAGCACCTCGTACCGAGGTGGGATCAAAGAGACGATCACCCACATCCTCACATGATGCATAGGAACGTCAGCCATAGGAGAAATCCCATCATACACCTCAAGACGAACCGGAGCGCGGTCAAAACACCATGCGCCACCTTTCAGAACTCTTGATCGATCCTTCTCAGATTCAAAAGAGGCGAGGAAGAGATCACCCCTCTCTTGAATTCGGAAATTCCGCTACACCACCCAAGCACGGGCAAAGTGCGACTTAAAAGCTTCTGGATCCACAACACGGCGTGTGAGTGGCTTAGCAAGAAGAAAAGACTGGGATCAAATAGTTGAAGAAATGCGCACGGTTCAAATAGTTCTTATTGGAGCCAATTCGAAACTGAACATCTCATAGCTCTTGCCTTCTTGGTGTTTGATCTACCAACCTGGTGGAACCGTGGAAGTGTTCCTTGCTTGTGTGACATTGGCTCCTTTCCATTTCACAGAACTGCTGCTCTCTTTTTTGTGTTTTCAAAAGCTCAACAACAATTTCACTTTGGTGTGCCTCTTGCGTATCCTCTTGGATTATTTTTTTTGGGTCTCAATCCTCTTGGTTTTTTTGTTTTTGGGTCTAGTTCAAACTGAATCCCCTTGGTTATACTAGTCGAGTATCGAGTTTTGAGTGAATGGAGGGACGATCAAGAATTTCCATGCTATTGCAAAAGGTTCTGTACATGCAGTTCTAGAAGCACCAAGTGAATATTCCTGGCGCATTCACTTGAAGCCTGTATATGGAAGTGCCCATGAAAAATGCTTTGGACTAGTGAACGGACACTATGATCCAGACATCTTGCTTATGACCATCTAAACAAGGTTACTGTAGTTAGTAGTTGGTACAAAAGTTGCAAAGGTTACTGTTGGACGCCACTGCTCCTTGCCACAAGCTGAGTGCGCTCGAATAGGGAATTTTGCAAGCATAAATAACATCCCAAGCTATACCAAGCAGCTCCTGCATTTTCAGACCAAAAAAAAAGCAGCTCCTGCATTCACTTGCTCCCCCACAAGCGCAAAATGCACAGTTCACAAATATACAGAATCTGAGCGATGCAAATAATCGTCCCAATGCTCATGCAAACTATAAATAATAATGCGTAAAGAATACATGTGCAGTGACATACCTGATTAAGTTTCTTTTCCAATGTATTGAGCTCCTGAAAAAGATCCTACCAGCATCACTAACATATATTCTCACTTCCTTTCGTGTACTGTAGGATCCTAAACAAAAGTACTTCATCGCACTTGCCAATATCTATATATATATTTCATAAGTGGCCATTCAAAATTATATTTTCCTCGTGAAAAACTTCGAAGATTTGGTAGATACCCGTTTCAAACTTGTATCTTCTGTTTCTTCACCCTGCTGCTGCTGCTGTTGCTACTATATCTTCAATCTTCTTGCACCGCTGTATCCTTAGTTCTTTGAGTTTCACAAGCCCCTGGAAAAGTGAAGGAGAGAGCACAAGTCTAACTCTACTAGACTGCTACATTCCCAGATAGATATATCTGTTAGACACTTGGATCAGAAAGGCTTGACAAGATTGTTTGAAGTTCATGGTCTTGTTCCTCTGCGTCCCTTGGAAAGGTTGGGAAATAAGTGGATGAGGTGAGATCTCCTGAATTCAGAAATATATTATAGTGAAAAACAGCGTGATGAACCTTTTGAACTCCATTTTCTGCAACTACTTTGCATGTGTGTTGCCACCAAATGCAATAGTTCCTTGCATCTGTTCACTTTTAGAAATTTTAGTTCATAAGTCTCCCGTGCCTTCAACTTTTAGTCTTCTGAAGACTGGAAATTGAACCTGCAAGTACATCAAAGCCTGTTAGTCTTAGAGTACTGTCTCCGACAAGGATTGCAGTTTGACAAAAACACATATTTAGCCAGGACGTTATTTGACAGTACTTTACTTCATTTGAGCTCAACAAATAATGTTCTGTATCACAAAACTTATCTAAATCTATGATAAAAATTCTTGGGTTTTGGTTAGGCATTATAATACAGAAGAAGGTCATTTCATAATTAATTCTTGAAAGAATACAACATTCACGAAACGAGCATAAACTAGCAAAGGCCTAAACGAAGGAAAATCTAAAGTTCACCAACAGAGAATGCAGATAATTAAACCTCAAGTGATCAAGGTCTGACATTAACAAAATTTAACCAACAACTAAAAGGACAATTACCTTCGTGTTGAAAAGGCGTTGTACGGATACATTAGAATGTTGCACTGACAACTCATTTGGACAGAGTGATGACTTCTGGTAGCCTTTCCAACTCCTTTTTTAGATTTGTTCGCTTATCCCAGTGAATCTTTGTACGTCTGTGAGAGTCAACTCTCCCAATCTTTTGGAAGTTGATCTCTTCGGATGCTTCTTCTTCCTGATGTCTTAATCCTTTCAAGGTAACAATGTCTTCCAACAACAGGCAGCGTTTTTAATTTTAGCACGTCAATGAGTCCTAGAATGTTTCTCAAGCATTCAGAAATCACTTTCGGTCTTCCAAATATAGGTCAACGAAGTAAAATACCGTCAATCAATCTCTCATGGCTCACCATGAAAAATCACCTTCAGCCTATTTCCTCCAAATACGACCAGACGATCCAGGACAAGAAAGACGCTGTTATATGTGGTGCGGATTTCACAACTGTGTCATGTCAATCAGATATCCAGAGTCACACTCCTCAAGTGCAAGAGACTTCAAGTTTGCAAAAAAAGCACTTTGTATCTAAGACATTCAGAGGTTCTGTCAAATTCTTCAACTTTAACTCAAGAGTCTTGGTTTTGTTTAGCAACAAAGTGATTCCACTACTCACAAGAGAGCTTGCATCAAGATCATGAATTCTCAAGTAGTTTCCATAAGGCTCTAAATACCCAATTATATTTATGCTCCTTCCATCCTTCATAGATCTTAATTATTTCAAGCTTGTCAAATAGCTTGCTGAGGACCAGACTATCAACCGGTGGTAGAACAATTTCTAAAGTAGCCAAACAAGACAAGGAAGGTAGCTCTGAAAGTATCCCAGTATTCCAGTTGTTGGAGTTCGCCCACCTTCAGTATGTATGCTCCTCGTCTTTTTTGAAAATACATTTGGAACCACCTCTCAGTACATCTTGCCTAGATATGCTTGTTTCTTGATGCTAACCTGATGAATCTCTTCAACATCTCCAGTTCCATGTGGAGTTCTTCTGGTATAGTTCTTGTGTCAGCTTCCAATTGAGAAAACCGATTGTTTGTTTCTGTTGAGGCTAGTTTATCAATCACCCAATCTTCAAAGCTATCCTACATATACAACTCTTTGGTCAGGATAAAATTGATATCACACCTGGTGAGACTATCTCAAGCTTCATACATCTCAACAAATTATGCAATCTTATATTAGATAAATTTTTAAACATATCAAGCAGTTGTTTGGTCTGTCAGATCCACGTAAATTGAGTATCATAGGAGTCCTTATCTCCCCAATGACAAATTCTTCATCAAAGTTTAGAGAGCAAGTCTCCAAACACATTGTTTGAAGGTTTTACGGAACTGGAAGTGATTGCAGTATTGACAATAGCGTAGCAGCAATAACTAGAACCTTTCGATCTTCCATTCTATTTAAATTTGTGGGTGGCGTCAACACAGTAAAAACTCAGACAACCACAAATGCTCACTGAACTGCAGTAACTAGAATACTAGATAGCTCAAAAACACTACTCCTAGGTCAATCCATAAATTTAACAGTTTCGACAGTGTGACTGTGTGTCACCACAATTCTCTCTTTAATCTGAAAATTTTTCTTTTGTGCCCAACTCTTCAGAGACTACATCGTGCACCACATCATCCATTCTCACACACTGTCTTATAAAAGTCCTTGAGAGCGGCTTTCAATCGTAACAATAATACAATGCCAAAGCAAACAAGATGAAATAAAGTACATAAACCATTAAACTAACCACAAAAGCAAAAGTTTTTCACAGACATGCTCAACTGGGTGAAACATTCTACTTTGACAGTTGATTAAGATACAAGTTACTAACATACTAGGTTCAAGTGTAAACAATCTTGATTAAAGTGAATCAAAATAATGGAACAAATTGGAAACTAACATGGTATTGATGCTGGCGTGGCATATGTATGCTCTAACAATCTTGAGCCCTCTGGGTAGTCTAAGACTCTGCATTGCTGTCATGGGTTGGAAGTCTTTAAGCAGCATTTCATCAAACACCTGGTGGGCAATGTCTAGAAGCCGCACTCAGTTAACAAAGTGCAAGGGAAACGGTCATCTGAGGCGGATCCTCTCTGTAAGGTGGAGCTGTAAGTCCAGAGCTGCGCTGGATTCGGTGCAGTGCTGCTGCTACTAGGTGTTTTGGGACTGTGAGCCCATTCCTCACCCGCTCATATTCTTCTTCTGTTGTTTCCTAATCATACTTGTAAATTTATTTTGGTGGGGTTGAGACGTTTTTTTTCTTAAACAAAACAAAATTTAAATAAATTTATATTGAAATTTTCATATAAGTTAATTAAGTAATAAGTATGCATAATTTTTGATAGATTATTAGATGAAATTATTGAATAATACATGTACGCAATTTTCTTTTATACAAGTTCTGTATTTTGCTAACTATGCCTTGTATTGGAACATGTTCAAAAAGATCTAGAATTAGAATAACAATGCAAAGGTTCAAGGATTTGTTGAAAGATGGGGAGAGGCTAGGAGTTTCTTTTCAAGGTTTTACATAAATTTGGTTTTTCATACACTATTTTTTTCTTCTCGAAAATTAACATTGGGAGAATGCCGGTATAGGTTATTGACAATAACCATATGGGAGCAATCCATTCAATAAAATAATAAAAATATGAGCCCTTTTATGGTATGAAAAATTAATTTTATGAAGGAATCAATATTGTTTGTTCTTAGTAGATAGGCAATAATGATACAGCAACGACTCTCAGACACAGAATTGCATTCATTCTCCCAAGGTTATTATACAGAACATGAGAAACTTCCATATAACACAAGTCCATGCACACAATATTACTTTGTGATATATTAATACATGGATTGCTTGCAGCCTAGTCCTTTAGCCTAGTTCTTAAGTTCACCATTGGTAACAGGAAAGCCTCCAAATTCTGAAGACGGCGTATAGGAAATAGAGATCAGTTCAGACCTGAACTTGTCTTCTCCATCAGCATCTATTGCTTTAACCAGAGTTTCACCATTCCACTTATCAGAAGTGAGATTCTTCTCTGGTTCCGAGTAAGAAATGGCAATAAGCGACTCACGGGTCACTTCATTCAGGGCCTCCTTTCCAGGTACTCCTTTATCCATAAAATGTCGATCTGCTTGGTCTGCATTTATCCAAACATATGATACATTAACTCAAAAGAAGAGGATACTACGTGACAGAAAAATCAACTCAAATGATAATCATAAGTTCATAACCATGCCAAGTAGCAGATAACAAAAGCTTGTTGTTAAGTTCAGTATGCAAATGTATGGCAGTTTCATACACCAAATTATTATTAAAGAAAACAAATTCTTGGAAAGTTAATGACAAAGAAAGTTCAAATACTCCAAGTCTCCAACTATGTTCCATTTTAATCTTGTAATTTGGGTTACAAGACATCATAGTCAATTGTAAGAAAAAAAAAAACCAAACAAACATTGAAGCACCACGACATCATCATAGATTCATAGGATGCAATTCATACAGGTATGGAACATCTTTATACAATAGAATTCACTGAGCTCTGCACTATTCAAACATCAAAGGGTCCTAGAAACAACCCAACAGTTAAAAGATGATGATGGCATTGAAAATGTTTGAATATCACATTGATAAAAAGTGCAGAACGAGGGGTAACGGATAACAAACGCGAAAAGAAAAAACAGACAAACCAAACAGGATGAACAAAAAGAGTATGAATAGCCTGACCAGTTTTAAAACTATAAAAGGCATAATGAAGAAATCCTCACAAAAACAAGAAACCTTCATGTAAGATCAAAACAAGAAATCAATCACTCCTACCACTAGAAATCTTTGATTTGATAATCCAAGTTCCATTCATGTGCATTAAGGACAGTTCAGTCAAGACATATCTCCTTAACATCACTACAATTGATAGGAATAAGAAGCGCATCTTTACTTGAACAGGGGAGAAATCCAAATATTGTCCACCACATCAGAATCATTTCTATTTGCATAAAACAACATGAATGGTGAGAAATATCTATTGGCACTAACACTTTCTTGTAAATGAAGATGCAGGTGAGTACGGCAACTGTGATTTAGCATAACCCAACATAACTCATGAAACACAAACTAGTTCAAGTTTCAATTGTCAGTCCATCCTCAAATAACATCAAGGATGAACAAATGACTTGAAGTACAGGTAGCAAAGTTGACCCTAAACACTTAGTTAGACCACACAACAATCTTTCTTTCTAGCTAAAACATAAAGCACTCACAAGATTTTACTATACTCGTTGTTCATGGGTAATAGCTGCATAAATTATGATAAAAAATTCAAATCCAACAGACTCAAAAGTAGCCCACAGCTCAAAATTCTTCTGCTACATAAGATAGGGACCATTATTTGGTATTTGGGAATAAAAAGGAATTGGGCTTATAACATCATTATCTCAAAACCCCGATTCCTTTTTCTTCTTCCTCTTCCAAAACCCAGTTTATTCCAATCTACCACGCCAACAAAAACAAAATCTTGAAGCTAAAACCCTGCAAACTACTCGAAATCGAAATCTCAACAACATCAATTGAGCAAATAAATTAAAATATTGAAGCTAAAACCCTCCAAACCAAACCCAACTCTCCCTCCGAAACACAACTCATCACAACAAAACCCATCAAACCATCAATCGCAACAACCCATCAAGCAGTCAAAGTAATAACGAACAAGTATAAAACCCAGAGTTGGGAGAAGAGAGAAATCTTACCTTGAGCGCAAAGAGCCGCGTTGAGGAAGAAGAAGAAGGTTGGAGAGTCTTCTCTGTGTGGGTGTTGATGAGAGCAATCTACCTTCCTCTTTTGTAAATTTTACTTTTTCCTTTTTAAAGACGCAACTTGGGCTTGGAGATAGCAATGCCGCCTATTTTATTCTATCCTCATTGGTTACACGTTTTACTATTATTGTTCTTTCCTCTTATGAAATTTGTAAGAAAATACACATTCTATGAGTCTGTCAAAGTCAATTTACCGTTTCATCATGTTGACGTGGCGCTATTATCAGTTTCGTAAAATGGATATAAGTGGTTAAAAATATTTTTTGTTTCCGTTTTTAGGTTCGGAAATACAGGTTCTTGGTTTCAATATGATTCATGTAACGTAAGTTGAAACAACAAAACAAATGAAATTTAGGTGGTTTATAATTTATAGATTAATTGAAAAATAGAGCATTACAAAAGAATATGTCATGTAGGTGAAAGTCGTGAAACTAAGGGCGTTTACTTACTTAGAATGGATTTCGTCAGGAATGGAAGAATGAAGGAATGAGAGACGAAATTGAATAGTATGTGGAGAGTTCAATTTCATTAAGTTGTTTACTTACCACATGGAATTAGACTATGAATGTAACTAATTACAGTTTTAATTACTAAAATACCCCTGAAAAAAGGCAGCCACACATTCATTCTCGCATAATTTTTCAAACATGTTAATCTAGTTTTCTTTGTCGTTTTGATTGTCTCAATTGAAAAGTTATGTATAATCAACAAGCTAAGAGAGACTATTCGATTCATTATATTGATTATAATTAGGGCTGGGCTCAGGTCCAAACTGGGTCACTTTTTTCAGGGACCAGGCCCGGACCGGTTGTTGTTTACCCGGGCCGGGCTTTGATGTTAAAAAATGAAGGACCGGCCAAAACCCAGACCGCCAAAAACCGGGCCGGGTTTACAGGTTTCCAGACACAATTTCATAACTCAAGTATCTACGACATCATTCAATTATTCAAAGCTAACATTCCATTTCATGTTAACCATAACAATAATACATAAACTCAATTTCTAAAACTGATCCATAGTCACAGTAAGAACACAGACGCGATACAACAACAAAACTTTTCAGAACTAGTCACCAAGCTACACACACAAATTATCCAATTCACTCTTAAATCAATCGAAAACAAAACTCTGAATTTGCTTCTTAAAATTTACCTTCAATGTAGCTTGATATCGAAGCAAAAACTTTGCGCCCTTCTCTGCCCAAACTTGCTGACGAATCAAAGTCAATCTCAAATTCAGAACCGCAGATACGAAGAGAGAGAGAGAGAGAGGAGCAGACCTTTGATGAGACGTGAGCTACTTTCCCAAGCCGTCCTTGATCGAGTTGTTTTCCGGTGAAGATGAGATTCGGCATGAGAAACTAAGACTCCGAAAGAGAGAGAGAGGAGAGAGAGAGAGAGAGAGAGAGAGAGAGAGAGAGAGAGAGAGAGAGAGAGAGAGAGAGGAGCAGACCTTTGATGAGACGTTAGTTGTTTTCCCAGGCCATCCTCGATCGAGCTGCTTTCTGGTGAAGATGAGATTAGGCGTGAGAGACTAAGACTCTGAGAGTGTGCGAGTATAAGAGACTGAGAGTCTGACTCTCTCAATTAGGTCTTTGACCACAAATCCTGTATGGTTGAGCACTTAAGCTCATTCTATTATCGTAGATCTTTAGAAACACCAAATAGAAGTATGACACATATATTATTCAGGCTTTCGGGCTTTTTTTAATTTCGATAAACAAGGCCCGGGACAAGACTGAACCGGCAGAAAACATAGTTAGGACCGGTGAAAAGGCCGGCTCGACCGGTCGGGCCGGCCTGTCCAGTTCGAGCTTTTTCTCTCCAACGGGTTTTATGTCCACCCTTAATTATAATCATGTGGTTACATATTAATAATTTAATATACATGCTACGTGTATGCTTGTGTATATTGCAATCTAGTCTCTTCTACCATGATTTATCAAAATCATTTGGTCCTAGTACTAGCATTTTGAGTTGTATATCAAACGGCAAGATGTAAGGGTTGAATAACAAAATTAAGACATACTTATTATTCTTTCACACATAAAATTAAACAACTTCCGCAAATAGCATATTATTAATATCTAAAAAAGAATAATAAAAAAATTGATCACTAGCATTAGTATCTAAACAAAATTAAAAAACTTTCACATTATTATTAGCATATTAAAATTAATAGAGGGTACTTTAGGTATAAAAGTTGATTCCTGATGGAATCATTCCTAAACCCACCTCCCTCCTTGGTATTACAATTCCTGGTTAAGTGGTGAGACCCACACTTATTCTGATTCCATTATGTGTAAATAAACACAAGAATAACAATCATTCCATCACTTTTCAATTTCATTCCAGATAAGTAAACGTGTCCTAAGTTTAGTCCTATTCCAACAGAAGCTTTGATTACTTACAAACCAGTGTTGTCACACCCCAATTTTCGAAGGATAATTTTCAAAAAACTGGGCGTGATATAACTCAAAAACTTAATATCCAAAAACTTGCTTAACAACTTCTAAGCTAAAAACAATATTGGAAGGGTACAGGTCAACAAACTCGTAAATCGAGTTGAACATTAATCATACTTAATTACATGAACTTCAAAAGTCTAGTAATAATTAAGTCGCTCACATGAGTTTAAAACAACAGTCATAACACAATAACATAAAAATGCAAAGAAACTACAATCATGCCACTATGTCTCCGCCTCAACCCTGCTGATCAACACCTGCAGGTCTAACCCCTATACCAGGAAATGGTGCACCGGGTTGTAAACAACAAACCCGGTAAGCTAAAAAGCCCGTATGAGTAAATCCCAAAATAACTAAATACTTCTACCAACAAAGTAAAACACATGAACAAAAGATAAAACTGATAATTCCTGCATCAGCAGCTTAGTTCAGGAATCACCGAAAAGCAAGAGAACTCAAAAGAAATAATTAAGGAAACACAACAAATCAGAATCACTCAAATCATAAATAAAATCCTGCAAAAAGCGTAGTTCAGGAATTCCACTAAAAATCATACAATTAAGATCAAAGAATCTTCTGCGGACAAGCATAGTTCATGAGATACTCAAAGCAAGGAATTTAAATGACAACATATAAGAACATCACACAATCATTTCTCTACTCTTACTTATGAGTTCGCCAACACTTAGTCATCCCCCATAAGTAACCAAAAAAAACGCGTACTCATGGGTTCGTCGACACTTAGTCATCCCCCATGAAGTACCAACAGACAGACTAGAGCTCTACACTGACCGTAACCAATCACCCAGCCAAGGCTTGGTTCCCGGTCCACCACGAAGGGTCCTAATCTAATACACACAATCACCACTAAGGCACACACATCCACAACTAATGCATACAATCACCACTAAAGCACCACATCCACAACTAATGCAATACAATCACCACTAACGCACCATTCAACAACGAATGCACACAATCACCACTCAGGCACACATTCACAACTAAGACACATTATCACCACTAAGACACCAATTCACAACAAAAGCACACATTTACCACTAAGATACCAATTCACAACAAATGCACACATTCACCACTAAGGCACCAACATGAACAAAAGTCCATTTGAAATGTTATATTTTTAAAAGAAACCATGAGCTGTTGGCGATGAAACTCATATATTTTAAAACAAACAAAAGATAAACATAATTTTTAAATCAAAACATCATCTTCATCATTTAATCATCATCATCATCATCAACATATAATCACCATGATCATCATTTAATCATCATCATATAATTACCATGATCATCATCTAATCATCATCATATAATTACCATGATCATCATATAATTACCATGATTATTATCATCATCACATAATCACCAACATTTTCATCAACATTATCATCATTTAATCATCATCATATAATTACCATGATCATCATATCATCATCTAATCATCATCATATAATTACCATGATCATTATCATCATCACATAATCACCAACATTTTCATCAACATTATCATTACTAAAATCATCAACATTATAATCATCATCATCATCATCTAATCATAATTAAATAGGCCACAAAGTGCACCTTGGTGAGATTTTACTCACCTCAAAATCCCGCTACGTCTTCAACGAAACACAAGAACCAATCCCAAATCACACTTCACAAGTCACCTAAAATTACACAAATAATAACTTTATAAACCACTTAAACAAAAGAACAATGCATCCTTAACAAGTCTTAATCCAAAATTTGCACAAAAATAAACAACCTTCTTCCGAGACCTCCCAAGGTCATAAGAACCCTTAACCAACCTATTGAAAAAGGTTAACAAGATTTTCAAAGCTCAAACACCAAGGTTTAATAACCTCTCACGATTCTCAACTTAGTCTTAAACCTAGGATGCAAAACTTGATCATAACATAACCTCATGACATGTCAATGTGCTCGTATCGACAAGCACAAGCTAACAGTTACTCTTAACCTCCCAACCCCTGCCGGACGCGCCGCCACACGCCACCACAGACGGCGGCGAGTGGGCCCCACGCGCCACCCCAAAACGTCTGAATTTGGGCAAACTCAAAACATCAAACTTGTAGATTGCAGAGAGGGGAGCATCTTTTATACCTGAGGTTTCACCCCAATCGGCCAGAAAACGCCGGAAAACTCACCGGGAAGTTGGAATCCGCCACCACCACTCTCCGCCGTGAGTTGAGCTTCAAGACTACCTGAAGTCGAACCAGGACGCCAAGAGGCTTCTATCCCGACCGGTTTCAAGCCTCGTTGCCGCCACCGGAGGTGAGAATCCCGACCGGTTTCCAAGTCGAACTTTCGGGCTTCAATTCACACGAACCACCACGAATCGAAGCAAGCCACTACCACAGGGAAGGTTGCGCCGCCGAGATGAAGCAACTCCGACCGGTGCCGTCGCCTGAGTCGGTCGGAGTTGGCCGGAAAAACCGGGTCGGTTGACTGGGTCCGGGTCGGGTCGGCTGGAGAACTCGGATACCAAAGGTATCACGAGAGAGAGAAGAAAGGGAGAGAAGAATGGGTTCCCGGAAAAAAAAAAAAAATGAAACTCTACACTTTCCTTATTTAACCCAAAAATCCCGTAAAGCCACGAATTTCTGCTGACCATAACTCATATGAAGTCCGTTTTACGCATGTCACGTGTCTACGAACTCGTATCGTCGTGCTCTACAACTTTCGTGAAGGAAGTTTCTCGATAAACCCAACAGATTAAAAAGTCATCTCTTGACCTTTCAAAACCAAAATACCGCTTCGGTAAATTATGCAACCGAACTCTTCCGCTCTTCCTTCGAATCTCAAAACACACTAACTTTTAACTCAAAAATTTCCAAATAATATTAGAAACTAATATTAAATTTTCGGGGTATTAGAAGTGTAGAGCAAAGTAATAGTAAGAAAATTTAAGCTTAATGTCAACGATGTGGGTCATCTTCTATGTTGAATTAATTAATTAAGTTTGCGGTAGCTCAAAACATTAAACAAATGATGGCTAAGATCGATGGTAGTTCACCTCCCATAAGCCACAATCAAGATCGTTGGGGACCGAACGAGTGTTGGGGGATTCTCAACACGTCGAATCTTAGTAATTTGCTTCATGTATGAATCGTTTACTAGTTTGTAATAAGAGCTAATGGGCATTTTTATTTTATTTTTTATCCGAAACCTATGACAAATTAGATGGAAATGAATAATGTAATTGCCTTGCAGCTTTATATTTGTAATACAAGAAATAATTTTAGTTTCTCTGTCCTTATTCTTTTTCAATATATTATTTTTGATGGACGCCAATATTTGTCCTCTGCTTCAATTGAAAGGACGAAAGGCGCTAAGATTTAATCAAGTATGTAATGGCCAGAACTAATGTGATGGATTTTCTCCATACCACTTGATTAATCTGAACTCAAGACCGAATAATATTTCCTTTTCGATGTAAATGGAACATGTGGTTATCGTGGCCGATTACCCAAATATATTAGTTGTGAAGAACATGGATGGAAGATAAAAAAAAAATATACAAAGAAACAGCTAGGTTTGTAGCGCCTGCAGTCTAAGAAGAGTTTTCTATCCCTGTCCGGCCAGTAACCTTTTCGCCTTCGTCGGACGAGCCTGATCGCTCCCGTGTGGGGCCGGAATGACATCGGGCACCCCCAATCAATCATCTTAGTTGGGGGTTTGAGGTGTCAGGGTGTCAGGTGAGGAGGGGGAGAGATCGCAATCGGTGTCGAGCGTGGCGGCGTCACCATTGTACCTTGGAAGACGACGGATTGGTGGCCGGCAGGCATCTTCGGTCTGGAAAGGTCACGTCTTTGGATCCAGGTAGGGTCAACCAGATCCGACAAGGAGACGAGTTTCAACTTGATCTTGATTTGGTTCTCTCTGATTTGGCAAGCTTGTGGTAGGAAATTCAAGCACGAGGTGGTGGCGGTTCGACGCTTCAGGAGAGGCCGGGTGACAGTGGTCGTGACTCGGCTGCCAGCGGTGGTATCTCTTCTCTCCATGTTTTGGGCTTGGTCTTGGGCTCTATTTTGAGGCCCAACATGGGATATTTTCTTTTCTTTTTCTGTTATTTTTAATTCAAAAAATTGTAGTTGGTTAGTTCTTTGTGCCGTCAATAAGCCTATCTACTATAGGCCGTAGATAGGCCGATGTGAGCTATGTAATAGCCATCAGTTTTAAAGTAACTGAATATTAGATTTAATTTGAGGATTTGCATTGAAATTTAAATTGAGAGATGGTGTAGTGATGATTGTTATTGTAATACCCCAACAATATAAAATTAATTTTGATATAAATGTGAACCCTCGTATATTGGTCAAGCGGAGATCGATCAAGAACATATTTACTTATTGACCTTGGTGATGAATTAGTGCTTGACGATTAATTTCGGAAATAACTCACCAAGAGTATTCTCCAAAATAGGGTTTAGGTATTTAAGCACACGATACAACGAGTTCTTGAGAACTTATGCCCACGACACAATTAGAAATCTAAGTGGCACAATCCGCATCGTTGAAAACCCACACTAGTCAATCTCATCCGTCTCAGCATGTCGGTCGAGATTATGTATAGGAATATGGAAGAATCGGGAAAAAGAGTGGGGGTGGGGGGGGGGGGGGGGGTTGGGTTGGGAGGATCTCTCTCTTCCTCTCCGCCTGTTTTGCTGCGAAAAAAGTGAGAGTTTTACTGTCAAGAGTCACCCCGAATTTCACCTTCAAACCCGAAGTAAGTCTTGCGGGGACCACCTCTAAGGAAAATTTACCGATAAGCAAACCTCCATTGAAAATGGACAACCCTAACCTAGAAAACTAAAGTGTTACTTTCCTAAAAATTATTGAGCATCCTCCAAAGCAACCCACAATTATACAAAAATGAGAATATAATTACAAACTTCGTATATTCTAAAATACAACATAAGTCTTAGCACACCACCAGAAAAATTATACGATAAACCCCAAAGTGTATTCAGAGCTACTATACACTAGAAGAGCAGGAAAATACTCTAGTAGGTTAAACAGGTAACCTACTGGTGAAAGGTGGCTGAAAAATGGGTAACTATGCCTCGTCGTCTCCTACTCGTACTAACTCGAACTCTGCAGACTGGACATTTTTAAAAACGAAGAGCCCAGGGGAAAAACATTCGCAATAATTAGAGTGAGTGGACAAAAATAAATAAAGAAAATATTTATTAACATTTATGCTTTCCCAATTTAATTTCCAAGAAAACGAATGCATGTCTTAAACGATAATTCTCTTATCGTTATAAATATCGAGCCTCTACTGCTCAAAACATATATATCAAAATACAGCCTCACAGGCTAATATATATATATATATATATATATATATATATATATATATATATATATATATATATTTACACTCGCCCATACTCCCTATATAAATTAATAATAATCTATATAGGGCTACTACGCTCGCGTCCAACGCTCACGTTACGCCTTAATGCGGTGATACACTACGACATTAAGGTGGACAGACGGGTGTATAAATATGTGCCCATACCCCTTATATGAATTAAACACTCATATAAGGCTACTACGCTTTCGTTCGACGCTCACATCACACCATAATGCAGTTGTATACTATGTCATTAAGGTGGACAGACACATATCGCTAGCTAGCATTTATATACATACTCTCCTTAAAAATATATTATAATTTACCGAAAATCTCATTTTCGGTAACTCACCACAATGAGTAAAATCGTCAAATAAAAATGACGTCAAATGGTCCAACCAAATAAACAATTGCATGCACATTATTTAAACCAAAAGTCCACTCACAAGTTAGGCCTAAGCCTGATGTCGGTCTGAAGCCTCTTCTGCTCGAGCTTCCTCACGTCCTGATCCAAGAGCATAATTAAATCCTCAACTATATATCAACGCTTAAAGAAAAATAGGTAAAATTAAATGTGGGATTATCTAATCTCATTCTTGCCCAACTTTGCAAATCTTAAAATTGATTCCGTCCAAACTTCACCATAAATATCGGCGGCCTTAAATCCACCTTCTACGGCCGAAACAACAATAATCTAACGGCCGGATTCTATCCAAATTAATGGCTAAAATACCAAACTTCGAAAAATCTCAAACCTATCCAAAATTCCTCCAAAAATTCTTAAATTCACATCATTAACATCCCTTTAATATTCTATATCAAAAACCACAAAATTTCCCAAAATAGTGGCGGCGCCGGCGCCGGCCGACTCTGCCGACCGACTCCGGCGACCTACAATAGCTACCAAAATTTTAACACCCCAAATAATACCCCAATAAAACTTACCTTTTTAATTGATAACTTTTCCATGCTAACTTCGATTTTAACGCATAACATGTCTACGAACTCGTAATAACATCCTCTACGACTTTCATGAAGAAAGTTTTCCCAAATTCCAAACAGAAGCAAAAGTCAACTTTTGGAGTCTTAAATAGTAAACGGTTACTTAAAACGGTAAAAGATCAAAATATTACCAAAGTAAATAACCATAAAATAACTTAAGAACCGGGGCGTGACATTTACCTCGTTATCTTTGACGTTTGTGTGGAATTGAACTTTCAAAACAAGTTTTGAGAAGAAGGAGAATTAAGCTTCACCATTCGATTATTAATAGGTATGGCGGAGAGGTTAATATTTATGGCGGAGAGCAAGATTTTGGTAAACTTTTATCTCGTTCTTTTGAAATTTGAGCTTTTGTGTCGCATATGTGCTTGATTTATTTTGAGAGGGTGGAAAGTTTTTGTTTGTTATTAGTTGCCTTAGTTTGGAGTGTTTAATTTATATTACCGATGATGAATTATTTGTATGTGTCAATGGTTGCTGCCTAGAGTTAGCCGAAACCAATTTGGATGAAAATTGTGTGATGAAATTCTTAATTGTTGTGTCTTTGTGGCAGTAAGAGTTCCCTGTGTGGAATTTGTGTCCTTATGTGTGATATTCGTGGAATTTGTGTCCCTATGTGTAATATGTTTTGGTGTGTCTTGATACTTAACATTAGGAGTTTGTGCAGTGGGAGTACGAATACACACACACACACTTCACACTTTAATTTCCAAATGAAGCTTCGCTCTGGATTGCAATTTATTTAGAATCCTCTACTCAGCAAGAGAGTGGGTGCTCACAATGTGCACATTACTAAGATGATGTGATCATGAATCGTGGCACGATCGTGTAATTGTGGTACCCCGGTTTTAGTTCACGACTTTTATAAGTTGTAATCATTCTTCCATTTTCTTACAAGTACACCAGACGTACCCGACAAAATCACCATAAGTCTTTCCAAGCATTTTTTTTTCACACGTCTATCCGATTCTGCTACTACAACAACATCAAGCAAAAATTGTCTTAGCTTCGTAGTGGTGCGCAAAATTGACTGACAAAATAGGCTTACAAAGTCTCTTAAAAAAGAAAAATATTGCGGCTTAGTTGGTTAAGGTGGTTAACTAACAACTTTGAGGTCATAAGTTCAAACCTCACGAACATATGTAGGGTGTGTGTATTATTAATAAAAAAGTTTTTTTTAAAAAAAAAAAAAATAGTATCACCAGAAGTGTCAGGACCCACCCTGAATTTCACCCTCAAACCCGAAGTAAATCCTGCGGTGACCACCTCCAAGGAAAATTTACTGAAAATTCGGCATAACCTCCTTTGAAAATGGACAACCCTTCCTAATAATACTTGCATACACTTTAAAAGAATCAATCTATAACCCTCTACTCCTGGAGCCTTTGTGCTCCCCAAATCACAACATCTCTCAATTTATTTACTAACTTTACTAAGAAAATCTCACAACCAACAATCAAAGGTTCAGAGCAACTCTATTAGAGAAGAAATGAATTAGAAATATATAGATGAGCGGAAGCTATAATTTTGACTATGCCTCGTCTCCATGTATGCCCGACCTCAACTATGCTAACTTGAAAACTGGACATTTAAAACGGAAAGGTCCAGGGAAAACATTTGAAAAAAAACGTTAAAGTGAGTGGACAAAAAAAAAATTTAATAAAATGAACAAATAAAATATTTATGCTTTCCCAATTTAATTTCCAAATAAATCAATTGCATGCCTCTAGCGATAAAACTTTTATCTCATAAATATCGAGCCCCTCAAGATAAACTATATATATTTATAAATGTATGTATTTACACTTGTCATATTCCTAGTACGAATTCTATGAAAAAAATATGAAAAATAAAAATTCATATAAGGCTACGACCCTTGCGTCTAACGCTCACGTCGCGCCATAATAGAATTTTACCTCATTATGGCTGAAAAACACGTATGACTAGCTAGCATTTATATACATACTATCCTCATAAATATTCATATATGAATATATATATATATATATATATATATATATATATATATATATTCACCGAGACTCTCACTTTCGGTTATTCTCCAACCATATAATTGATCAACAATAAACCAATTGTATGCATATTATTTAAAAAAAAATCCACTCATAACTTTAGGCATAAGTCCGACGAAATCCAATTCGCCACTCAAAAGAGGTCTCCTCGAATCCTGGCACAAAAACCATGTTTAGGACCAAACTTCAATTTCAGCATAAAAAATACTTAAATATAAACACAAAACTCTTCCACCTAACCCACTACCCTTACTAAGGTTAAGCTTGTCGAATACATGCCAAACTCCACCCACAACTTCATTTTATTTATTTCAACATTCTAAAATAATAATAAGGGAAATCCAACGATCGGATTCTACCTTATTAACCGCCAAATTCACCACTCTTTGAAAAATCCCAAACCTACCCAAAACACCTCCAAAAATTCCAAACTTCACATCATTATACTCCCCTTAACATAACAAATTTAAAACCCTGAAAAACTACTTAACAGCGGCGGCACCGCCGGCAGCCTACTCTGGCGACCTCCAATGCCTAACAAAATTTAACGCAATCTTCCTCTCAACCTGCACTACAACTTCCTTAACTAGCACAAAGTCTAATTTCAAGCCTAACTAGGTCAATCGAACCAAAACACAAAATGAAACCCTAGGATTTCAACTCAACGATTCTCCTTACCTAGACCAAGAGGGAGTGAAACCTTTGGAGATTTTGATGCACGGGAGGAGAGCTTCCATCAGAGCCAAGCAGCTCTATCTATGGCGGCTCGAGGAGGGAGTTCCGGCGAAGAGGCAGTCGGGTTCTCGGGGGAAGTTTCTCCCGATTGGAGGCGCTACACGCTCGGTGACCAGCCCAGGAAGGGAGAGGCGACGACAGCGGTTCGATCAGGACCGGAGCGGCGACCCAGCTTGGCCGGACGACGTCGGGAAACTTCCGGCAGGGAGAGAGATTGAGAGAGAGTCGGGAGGGAGGAGAGAGAGGACAGAGTAGGGTTTGGGCTTTTCCCCAAACCGGTTTCCCCAACCCAAACCATTTAAAACCCAATAAAATTTTACCTTTTTTTTACTAACCAAAATTTACCATTTTTACCGTCTTCAAATATTTCTTCTCCGAAATACTGATCCCTCAAAACATCTCTAGAGTCTTTTGAAACTATAAATTCATTAATGAAGATTGTAAAACTCTTATTAACACCATGAAAGAGATTAGGGTAAAAATTAAAAGTCCGGATGTGACGAGACCTCCTTCTTTCTTTTCATTTTCATCCTTGCTTGAGAATTGACTTTCCTTCACTTACCCAAAGTTATGTTTAGCTTTCAAGACTTGACTTTCCTTCACTTACTCAAAGTTCATATTTCCTTTATATTTCAAATCTCTTTACCTATTGTTATTCTTGTTTGGGTAGCTAGGTATCTAACATGGATCACTTTCTCTAGGCTACTGAGAAGCTGGAGAATGTGTCCATGTGGAATCCAATAGACCCTATGGTCTCTGAGGCACTAGTGGGGACAGGGTTCCAACACCTACATAAGGTAGCAACTACTCTGTAGAAGAATAATCACCATGACAATAGAATGTTGTATGCTCTTGCAGAAAATTACGACGAGAAGAATTGTTGTTTTAGATTTAAGGACCGAGTATTGTTCTTTGGGCTAGAAGATGTACTGCGGATCACAGGGCTTCAGGTAGAGGCTCCCTAGTGGCACTGCCTAGCGAGTTCAAAGTAATTGAATATTTCATTGATGTGCAAGGGAATAAGAGATTTGAGATAGAGGGGTTGGGGGAAGTGCCAAAAAATATATTAGAGCGTACGTCCATCTGCATGGGACAACGGTCTTATCCACCATTGAACACAGTCTTGTGACGACTAATTGCTTACATGATTTGCGAGATCATAGAAAGATAAGAAACATTGCTTGGGGAGTCCACATGTTGGCCAAAGTGCACCTGTGCTTGAAGAAATATAAAAAAAATCCAAAGCAAAGGGAAAACATCCTGCTAAAATAGGGGGCCATATGTTTTTCTGCAAGCTTAGGCACTTGAACATCTACCTGGCTTTAAAAAAGAACTGTTGCCTCACAAATAAGTATTATTGAACTGACACGTCGAGCTGGGTGGGGGAGGACTCAACTTGTAAAGAGGAGGATTAACTTGTATGGTAATGAGGTGGGGAAAAGAGGGACTCAAACGAGATCATGACATATTGGTTGGCTGAACCGAATGTCAAAAGCTAAGAGGGCAGCAATAGGGTATGTGGGTTTAGATGTACTCTTCACGTTGATTGCCTCCATTTTTCAACTGATGGTCGAAAAGTTCGTCATCAATAAGAGAAGTGTCTGGCTAAATGGTAGAAAGCATATAGTTGACCACATTGAGGTTTCACGTGTCCTCGAACTAATAGATGGTAGTGATGTCATTGCGTTAGGAGGTGGTAGACTCCTTGTAGAGTATAGAGAGGTTGTGAGACTGCTGCTGGATGACGAGGGCGGTAATATATCCTTTCTTAAAGTGAGCTCACTGGTAAGTGAGGGGGATGAGGTGGACGCCACTTTCGTAGTGGCTTACATATTACTACCGTTAACATGTCTAATTTGTCATAGGAGTTCAACATAGATCGAGGCAGCCCTGTTGTAGCCCCTCATGGATGAATGTGCAAAATTTGCAATTGAATGACTATTTGGGAGGGATAAGAAACACCGGTTGTGGAGGGAAGCACAATTTTTTTTGCATGTATTTTACTGTGAGTTGTTGGTGGAAAGGGTTGAGGGTAAACACATTTTTATATCATATTATTATTTCTGATGTACATTTGTTCATAATTTATGTTTGTTAGTTTTTTTATTTTTTATGTTCTTATAGTTGTTGTCTTAAATAAATAAAAGGTTAAATATATATATGGAAGCAATTTATCTATTTTTCCTTAATTTAGATGAATAAGTGCAACGCGTATTATTCTTCTTATAGTAGCATGTATAGCATATATGCATGTTTTAAATTGATGGTTCTTATCTTAGCTATTTGCATTAAGTGTGTTGTGTTGAAAATATTACCATGACATCCATTATTGAATTCACTTTTGCTTGTTTGATTTATAGGTACATGTATGCATTGATACAAATGGAAGAGATCAGCATGGAGAATTGACAAGGACATGATGCCATGAAACAAAGGAGGCAAGAAACAAGCTTGCATGAATTTAGGAGCTCACCTTTAATTCTTCAAAAATTATGTACATACTCTTGCACATGAAAAATGAGAGAAGCAAAGATGTTGAACATGAAAGAAATTGATGTATGAAAGCATTTATGAGTGAAAAAATAGATTTCAAGCATGAGAAGTTTGAAGGAAGAGATTGCTCTTTGTTCTTCCCTTTCTTTAGGTATACTTTTGTATGATGTTTTGTATTTGTTTAAACATGTTTTTAATTTGTACTATGTATTGCTAATTTCCTTAACTAAGGTTAAGGAGAAAACCACATTATAAAATAAGTTTCCATTATTTATCTATCGATTCTTATAGTTATGTTTTTCATGCCTATGACTCTTGGTTCAAAATGCATTAGTAAAACCTTTGTTATTTTCACCTCTAATCATGCATTTTTGGTAGTTTGAAGTTATTTTTACTAATCCATGTTTGGCTTTGTAAGATATTTAATATTTTTATTTGACAGTGTTAAGGTACCCCATGTCACACCCCAATTTTCGAAGGATAATTTTCAAAAATTTGGGTATGATATATCTCAAAATATCACTCTCAAAACCTGCTCAACAAATCCCAAACTAAACCCAAATGCTGAAAATGTAAATGTCAGCAAAACTCAACAACTGAGTTAAACATTACATCTCTTTAATTACAACAACTTGAAAGTCTAGTAAAACTGAAGACGCTCACATGAGCTTAAAAAAAAACTACCAAAATATACAAATAAATGTACATTGTCTAAAACCCAGCTACTATGCCTCAGCTTCAACCCTGCTGATCATCATCTGCAGGTATAACCCCTACACCATGAATTGGTGCACTGAGTTGTAAAACAACAAACCCGGTAAGCTAAAAAGCCATATGAGTAACTCCCAAAAATTAACTCAACATTTCTAACATCCAAATAAAACAATTAATAACAATAATTAATTCCACAAATCCAACAACCAACATTTCCAACAACCAATAAAAACACATGAAACAATATAAGAACAAATATTAAAACTACATAACCAACACTTTTACAAATATACATGTACCCATGAGTCTTAGATATCAATAAGGTATCTCCCATGACCTACAACAAACACATGTACCCATGGGTCTCAGATACTAATAAGTACCTCCGATGACCTAAAACAACAATTTATGTACTCATGGGTCCCAGATACCTTAAGGTACCTCCCATGACCTACACCGACAGACCGACTAGAGCTCTATTCCTAACCGTAACCAATCACCCGGCCAAAAGCTTGGAACCCAGTTTGACTGTCCAATATCAAATCACAAAATAATAATAGCATCATAACCGTAAACAATCACCCGATTAAAGGCTTGGAACCCAGTTTGACTATCTACACAACAATTCACAATAAAGTAAAATCATCATAACCGTAACCAATCACCCGATTAAAGGCTTGTAACCCAGTTTGACTACCCACACAACAAATCACAATAGAGTAGAATCATCATAACCGTAACCAATCACCCGATTAAAGGCTTGGAATCGGTTTGACTATCTAAACAACCAATCAAAATATAATAATATAATATGGAAACTTGTTTTATCTTACCTATGAGCCGTTGGCGATCAAGCTCATATATTTAAAAACAAACAATAGCATATTCTTTAATTCAACATCATCAACAACACAAAGAGCACATCATAAAAATTATATCCTTCCACATAGATATATTTATATGAACAAACATAGATATTTCCACAAGAATATTCTATCAAGAACCAACAATATTATGATCACATGAACATTAAAAATAATCATATAATAGGAAAACTTGTTTTATCTTACCTATGAGCCGTTGGCGATCAAGCTCATATATTTAAAAACAAACAATAGCATATTCTTTAATTCATCACCATCAACAACACAGAGAACACATCATAAAAATTATATTCTTCCACGTAGATATATTTATATGAACTAACATAAATATTCCCACAAGAATAATATATCAAGAACCAACAATATTATGATCACATGAACATTAAAAATAATCATATAATAGGAAAACTTGTTTTATCTTACTTATGAGCCGTTGGCGATCCAGCTCATATATTTAAAAATAAACAATAGCATATTCTTTAAATTCAACATCATCATCAAAATGACCATAATAATTTGGTCCAAATGTGAACCTTGGTGAGATTTACTCACCTAAATACTCCCGCTGCGTCTTCACAAAAACACAAGGAACAAGCTCACTAACAACTCCACAAGCTACCTAATTAACACAATTAATAACCTTAATAACCATTCAAACTAAAAAGTAACACTTGCCCTCTTAACCCAAAACTTAAATTGAGGGTTTGCCCAA